>JASFYC010000739.1:0-12974 GCA_030412335.1 Botrylloides violaceus
GTTTATTATGGTCTCATCTCCCTCATGTAAAAGACTTTACAGAAAAACGCCTTGTTAAGGACTTCCAAAATAACGCACTTTCTACCTAAAGTATAGAACTCAAGTCGAAATAAACGATTGCAATATAGTTCAAGTAACTGCTGGACACTGCGCGATATAGTCTCATCTCGCTCAAGTCAACGACTTCGGAGAAAATCGCAATGTTAAGGAAATCCGAAATAAAGCGCTTTCCAATTTAACGCGCTTTCTACCTAAAGTAAAGAACCCAAGTCAAATACTATGAATGCATTATAGTTCTAGTAACTAATAGCCACTGTTTGATATAGTCTCATCTCCCTCAAGTCCAAGACTTTAGAGAAAAACGCCTTGTTAAGGACTTCCAAAATAACGCACTTTCTACCTAAAGTATAGAACTCAAGTCGAAATAAACGATTGTATTATAGTTCAGGTAACTGCTGGACACTGCGCGATATAGTCTCATCTCGCTTAAGTCAACGACTTCGGAGAAAATTGCAATGTTAAGGAAATCTGAAATAAAGCACTTTCCAAGTTAACGCACTTTCTACATAAAGTAAAGAACCAAAGTTAAATATTATGAATGCATTATAGTTCTAGTAACTAATAGACACAGTTTGATATAGTTTCATCTCCCTCAATTCAAAGACTTCAGAGAAAAACGCCTTGTTAAGGACTTCCAAAATATCGCACTTTCTACCTAAAGTATAGAACTCAAGTCTAAAAAAAACGATTGTATTATAGTTCAGGTAACTGCTGGACACTAGGCGATATAGTCTCATCTCGCTCAAGTCAACGACTTCGGAGAATATCGCAATGTTAAGGAAATCTGAAAAAAAGCACTTTCCAATTTAACGCACTTTCTACCTAAAGTAAAGAACCCAAGTCAAATACTATTAATGCATTATAGTTCTAGTAACTAATGGACACTGTTTCATATAGTCTCATCTCCCTCAAGTCAAAGATTTTGAGAAAAACGCCTTGTTAAGGACTTCCAAAATAATGCACTTTCTACCTAAAGTATAGAACTCAAGTCTAAAAAAACGATTGCAATATAGTTCAGGTAACTGCTGGACACTGCGCGATATAGTCTCATCTCGCTCAAGTCAACGACTTCGGAGAAAATCGCAATGTTAAGGAAATCCGAAATAAAGCACTTTCCAATTTAACACACTTTCTACCTAAAGTACAGAACCCAAGTCAAATACTATGAATGCATTATAGTTCTAGTAACTAATAGACACTGTTTGATATAGTCTCATCTCCCTCAAGTCAAAGACTTTAAAGAAAAATGCCTTGTCAAGGACTTCCAAAATAACGCACTTTCTACCTATAGTATAGAACTCAAGTCTAAATAAACGATTGCAATATAGTTCAGGTAACTGCTGGACACTGCGCGATATAGTCTCATCTCGCTCAAGTCGACGACTTCGGCGAAAATCGCAATGTTAAGGAAATCTGAAATAAAGCACTTTCCAATTAAACGCACTTTCTACCTAAAGTACAGAACCCAAGTCAAATACTATAAATGCATTATAGTTCTAGTAACTAATAGACACTGTTTGATATAGTCTCATCTCCCTCAAGTCAAAGACATTAGAGAAAAACGCCTTGTTAAGGACTTCCAAAATAAGGCAATTTCTACCTAAAGTATAGAACTCAAGTCTAAATAAACGATTGCAATATAGTTCAGGTAACTGCTAGACACTGCGCGATATAGTCTCATCTCGCTCAAGTCAACGACTTCGGAGAAAATCGCAATGTTAAGGAAATCTGAAATAAAGCACTTTCCAATTTAGCGCACTTTCTGCCTAAAGTACAAACCCCAAGTCAAATACTATGAATGCATTATAGTTCTAGTAACTAATAGACACTGTTTATTATGGTCTCATCTCCCTCAAGGAAAAGACTTTAGAGAAAAACGCCTTGTTAAGGACTTCCAAAATAAGGCACTTTCTACCGAAAGTATAGAACTCAAGTCTAAATAAACGATTGCAATATAGTTCAGGTAACTGCTAGACACTGCGCGATATAGTCTCATCTCGCTCAAGTCAACGACTTCGGAGAAAATCGCAATGTTAAGGAAATCCGAAATAAAGCACTTTTCAATTTAACGCACTTTCTACCTAAAGTAAAGAACCCAAGTCAAATACTATGAATGCATTATAGTTCTAGTATTTAATAGACACTGTTTGATATAGTCTCATCTCCCTCAAGTCAAAGACTTTAGAGAAAAACGCCTTGTTAAGGACTTCCAAAATAACGCACTTTCTACCTAAAGTATAGAACTCAAGTCGAATTAAACGATTGCAATATAGTTCATGTAACTGCTGGACACTGCGCGGTATAGTCTCATCTTGCTCACGTCAACGACTTCAGAGAAAATCGCAATGTTAAGGAAATCTGAAATCAAGCACTTTCTAATTTAACGCACTTTCTACCCAAAGTAAAGAACCCAAGTCAAATACTATGAATGCATTATAGTTCTAGTAACTAATAGACACTGTTTATTATGGTCTCATCTCACTCAAGTAAAAGACTTTAGAGAAAAACGCCTTATTAAGGACTTCCAAAAAAAGGCACTTTCTATCTAAAGTATAGAACTCAAGTCTAAATAAACGATTGCAATATAGTTCAGGTAATTGCTGGACACTGCGCGATATAGTCTCATCTCGCTCAAGTCAACGACTTCGGAGAAAATCGCAATGTTAAGGAAATCCGAAATAAAGCACTTTCCAATTTAACGCACTTTCTACCTAAAGTCAAGAACCCAAGTCAAATACTATGAATGCATTATAGTTCTAGTAACTAATAGACACTGTTTGATATAGTCTCATCTCCCTCAAGTCAAAGACTTTAGAGAAAAACGCCTTGTTAAGGACTTCCAAAATAACGCACTTTCTACCTAAAGTATAGAACTCAAGTCGAATTAAACGATTGCAATATAGTTCAGGTAACTGCTGGACACTGCGCGATATAGTCTCATCTCGCTCAAGTCAACGACTTCGGAGAAAATCACAATGTTAAGGAAATCTGAAATAAAGCACTTTCCAATTTAAAGCACTTTCTACCTAAAGTACAGAACCCAAGTCAAATACTATGAATGCATTATAGTTCTAGTAACTAATAGACACTGTTTGATATAGTCTCATCTCCCTCAAGTCAAAGACTTTGAGAAAAACGCCTTGTTAAGGACTTCCAAAATAACGCACTTTCTACCTAAAGTATAGAACTCAAGTCTAAATAAACGATTGCAATATAGTTCAGGTAACTGCTGGACACTGCGCGATATAGTCTCATCTCGCTCAAGTCAACAACTTCGGAGAAAATCGCAATGTAAAGGAAATCTGAAATAAAGCACTTTCCAATTTAACGCACTTTCTACATAAAATAAAGAACCAAAGTTAAATACTATGAATGCATTATAGTTCTAGTAACTAATAGACACTGTTTGATATAGTCTCATCTCCCTCATGTCAAAGACTTTAGAGAAAAACGTCTTGTTAAGGACTTCCAAAATAACGCACTTTCTACTAAAAGTATAGAACTCAAGTCTAAATAAACGATTGCAATATAGTTCAGGTAACTGCTGGACACTGCGCAATATAGTCTCATCTCGCTCAAGTCAACGACTTCGGAGAAAATCGCAATGTTAAGGAAATCTGAAATAAAGCACTTTCCAATTTAACGCACTTTCTACCTAAAGTAAAAAACCCAAGTCGAATACTATAAATGCATTATAGTTCTAGTAACTAATAGACACTGTTTATTATGGTCTCATCTCCCTCAAGTAAAAGACTTTAGAGAAAAACGCCTTGTTAAGGACTTCCAAAATAAGGCACTTTCTACCTAAAGTATAGAACTCAAGTCTAAATAAACGATTGCAATATAGTTCAGGTAACTGCTAGACACTGCGCGATATAGTCTCATCTCGCTCAAGTCAATGACTTCGGAGAAAATCGCAATGTTAAGGAAATCTGAAATAAAGCACTTTCCAATTTAACGCATTTTCTACATAAAGTAAAAAACCCAAGTTAAATACTATGAATGCATTATAGTTCTAGTAACTAATAGACACAGTTTGATATAGTCTCATCTCCCTCAAGTCAAAGCCTTTAAAGAAAAACGCCTTGTCAAGGACTTCCAAAATAACGCACTTTCTACCTATAGTATAGAACTCAAGTCTAAATAAACGATTTAAATATAGTTCAGGTAACTGCTGGACACTGCGCGATATAGTCTCATCTCGCTCAAGTCAACGACTTCGGAGGAAATCGCAATGTTAAGGAAATCCGAAATAAAGCACTTTCCAATTTAACGCACTTTCTACCTAAAGTAAAGAACCCAAGTCAAATACTATGAATGCATTATAGTTCTAGTAACTAATAGACACTGTTTAATATAGTCTCATCTCCCTCATGTCAAAGACTTTAGAGAAAAACGCCTTGTTAAGGACTTCCAAAATAACGCACTTTCTACCTAAAGTATAGGACTCCAGTCTAAATCAACGATTGCAATATAGTTCAGGTAACTGCTGGACACTGCGCGATATAGTCTCATCTCGCTCAAGTCAACGACTTCGGAGAAAATCGCAATGTTAAGGAAATCTGAAATAAAGCTTTTTCCAATTTAACGCACTTTCTACCTAAAGTACAGAACCCAAGTCAAATACTATGAATGCATTATAGTTCTAGTAACTAATAGACACTGTTTGATATAGTCTCATCTCCTTCACGTCAAACACTTTAGAGAAAAACGCCTTGTTAAGGACTTCCAAAATAACGCACTTTCTATCTAAAGTATAGAACTCAAGTCTAAATAAAAGATTGCAATATAGTTCAGGTAACTGCTGGACACTGGGCGATATAGTCTCATCTCGCTCAAGTCAACGACTTCGGAGAAAATCGCAATGTTAAGGAAATCTAAAATAAAGCATTTTCCAATTTAACGCACTTTTTACATAAAGTAAAGAACCCAAGTCAAATACTATGAATGTATTATAGTTCTAGTAACTAATAGACGCTGTTTGATATAGTCTCATCTCCCTCAAGTCAAAGACTTTAGAGAAAAACGCCTTGTTAAGGACTTCCAAAATAACGCACTTTCTACCTAAAGTATAGAACTCAAGTCTAAATTAACGATTGCAATATAGTTCAGGTAACTGCTGGACACTGCGCGATATAGTCTCATCTCGCTCAAGTCAACGACTTCGGAGAAAATCGCAATGTTAAGGAAATCTGAAATAAAGCACTTTCCAATTTAACGCACTTTCTACCTAAAGTACAGAACCCAAGTCAAATACTATGAATGCATTATAGTTCTACTAACTAATAGACACTGTTTGATATAGTCTCATCTCCCTCACGTCAAACACTTTAGAGAAAAACGCCTTGTTAAGGACTTCCAAAATAACGCACTTTCTACCTAAAGTATAGAACTCAAGTCTAAATAAACGATTGCAATATGGTTCAGGTAACTGCTGGACACTTCGCGATATAGTCTCATCTTGCGGAAGTCGACGACTTCGGAGAAAATCGCAATGTTAAGGAAATCCGAAATAAAGCACTTTCCAATTTAACGCACTTTCTACCTAAAGTAAAGAACCAAAGTCAAATACTATAAATGCATTATAGTTCTAGTAACTAATAGACACTGTTTGATATAGTCTCATCTCCCTCAAGTCAAAGACTTTAGAGAAAAACGCCTTGTTAAGGACTTCCAAAATAACGCACTTTCTACCTAAAGTATAGAACTCAAGTCTAAATAAACGATTGCAATATAGTTCAGGAAACTGCTGGACACTGCGCGATATAATCTCATCTCGCTCAAGTCAACGACTTCGGAGAAAATCGCAATGTTAAGGAAATCTGAAATAAAGCACTTTCCAATTTAACGCACTTTCCACATAAAGTAAAAAACCCAAGTTAAATACTATGAATGCATTATAGTTCTAGTAACTAATAGACACAGTTTGATATAGTCTCATCTCCCTCAAGTCAAAGACTTTAGAGAAAAACGCCTTGTTAAGGACTTCCAAAATAACGCACTTTCTACCTAAAGTATAGAACTCAAGTCGATAGTTTAGGTAACTGCTGGACACTGCGCGATATATAGTCTCATCTCGCTCAAGTCAACGACTTCGGAGAAAATCGCAATGTTAAGGAAATCCGAAAATAAAGCACTTTCCAATTCAACGCACTTTCTACCTAAAGTAAAGAACCCAAGTCAAATACTATGAATGCATTATAGTTCTAGTAACTAATAGACACTATTTGATATAGTCTCATCTCCCTCACGTCAAACACTTTAGAGAAAAACGCCTTGTTAAGGACTTCCAAAATAACGCACTTTCTACCTAAAGTATAGAACTCAAGTCTAAATAAACGATTGCAATATAGTTCAGGTAACTGCTGGACACTGGGCGATATAGTCTCGTCTCGCTCAAGTCAACGACTTCAAAGAAAATCGCAATGTTAAGGAAATCTAAAATAAAGCACTTTCCAATTTAACGCACTCTCTACCTAAAGTAAAGAACCCAAGTCAAATACTATGAATGCATTATAGTTCTAGTAACTAATAGACACTGTTTGATATAGTCTCATCTCCCTCAAGTCAAAGACTTTAGAGAAAACCGCCTTGTTAAGGACTTCCAAAGTATCGCACTTTCTACCTAAAGTATAGAACTCAAGTCTAAATAAACGATTGCAATATAGTTCAGGTAGCTGCTGGACACTGCGCGAAATAGTCTCATCTCGCTCAAGTCAACGACTTCGGAGAAAATTGCAATGTTAAGGAAATCTGAAATAAAGCACTTTCCAATTTAACGCACTTTCTACCTAAAGTAAAGAACCCAAGTCAAATACTATGAATGCATTATAGTTCTAGTAACTAATAGACACTGTTTGATATAGTCTCATCCCGCTCAAGTCAAAGACTTTAGAGAAAAACGCCTTGTTAAGGACTTCCAAAATAACGCACTTTCTACCTAAAGTATAGGACTCAAGTCTAAATCAACGATTGCAATATAGATCAGGTAACTGCTGGACACTGCGCGATATAGTCTCATCTCGCTCAAGTCAACGACTTCGGAGAAAATCGCAATGTTAAGGAAATCTGAAATAAGCACTTTCCAAGTTAACGCACTTTCTACCTAAAGTACAGAACCCAAGTCTAATACTATGAATGCATTATAGTTCTAGTAACTAATAGACACTGTTTAATATAGTCTGATCTCCCTCAAGTCAAAGACATTAGAGAAAAACGCCTTGTTAAGGACATCCAAAATAACGCACTTTCTACCTAAAGTATAGAACTCAAGTTTAAATAAACGATTGCAATGAAGTTCAGGTAACGACTGGACACTGCGCGATTTAGTCTTATCTCGCTCAAGTCAACGACTTCGGAGAAAATCGCAATGTTAAGGAAATCTGAAATAAAGCACTTTCCAATTTAACGCACTTTCTACCTAAAGTAAAGAACCCAAGTCAAATACTATGAATGCATTATAGTTCTAGTAACTACTAGACACTGTTTGATATATCTCATCTCCCTCAAGTCAAAGACTTTAGAGAAAAACGCCTTGTTAAGGACTTCCAAAATAACGCACTTTCTGCCTAAAGTATAGAACCCAAGTCTAATACTATGAATGCATTATAGTTCTAGTAACTAATAGACACTGTTTGATATAGTCTCATCTACCTCAAGTGAAAGACTTCAGAGAAAAACGCCTTGTTAAGGACTTCCAAAATAACGCACTTTCTACCTAAAGTATAGGACTCAAGTCTAAATCAACGATTGCAATATAGTTCAGGTAACTGCTGGACACTGCGCGATATAGTCTCATCTCGCTCAAGTCAACGACTTCGGAGAAAATCGCAATGTTAACACTTTGGCTGCCAGACAACCAGTATGCTGGTTTTTAGAAAATAGTCGGTTATCTGCCAGACAACCAGCATGATGGTGCAAATCTTCTCTCGTTTAAAAACATGTTCCCGTCGGTATTTTCAGTTCTGTCAGGTGTCTCTAGAGAGCTAATCGATAGTAGTTTCATAATCACGTGTTGTTATTATCGTATACCTACCGTAGGGGATTCCCACCAAGAAAACGTGGATCAGCTGATTTTGTTCAAATTACCTACCCGTGAAGTGCATGCTCCTGTCGGTGTTTCAACCTCTTTTTGGTGTCGTTTGAGAGCGTGTGTCATCGGGTAATGTTTTGGCGGTGTGGAGGAAGGGTTTTGGCATGTTGGGTGGGACCAGTGTAAACTTTAGTGGGTGTTAACTTAAATGCTGCTTTGTGATATGAATGTCTTGATTTATGTGATATTATTGAGGTGTTGGGGCGGCGGCGATGTTATGGGAGGGTGGGGACAGTGCAGGGGAGTTTGTATAGCTGTAACGTCAAAAAAAAAAAATTTTGGGTGGGCGGGGTGCGGAGGTCGATGCGGGGAGGGGGGCGGGGTTCTTACGGCGGGGATGTGAGGGTGGGGGTTACGGGGGCAAGGTAAGGTACAATTGGCATGTGAATATAGATCAGAACTACAATGGAAATGAGTTTTAGGCTGTATGTAATGTGTGGGTCAGGGGTGGGGTTGCAATGAAGGGGATGGATGGGTATGTCACATTTTCTGCAGGTGAGAAATTAGTTGGCAATAGGTTTATACTAGATATTTGCAGGAATTATTGGTTTTTTTGGCCTACAAATACATCTAATGTCGGCAAAAGCTTTGATTGACAGGAGTCTGGAGGCGTGGCCAGGAGGCGTGGTCGGTCGGAAATTTGTCAAAAAAGGGTACAAAATGAAATTTTTTTGGAATTTTTTTTACTGGAGTACATGCATGAAGGTCAATAGATGATATTGTGGGGGATTATAGCAGTATTTTCAGATAGCGACATTTCTCTCGTTTCCTGGCAGCCAAAGGGGTTTTTTTATTTTCAAACACTCTGGCAGCCAAAGTGTTAAGGACTTCCAAAATAACGCACTTTCTACCTAAAGTATAGAACTCAAGTCTAAATAAACGATTGCAATATAGTTCAGGTAACTGCTGGACACTGCGCGATATAGTCTCATCTCGCTCAAGTCAACGACTTCGGAGGAAATCGCAATGATAAGGAAATCTGAAATAAAGCACTTTCCAATTTAACGCACTTTCTACCTAAAGTAAAGAACCCAAGTCAAATACTATGAATGCATTATAGTTCTAGTAACTAATAGACACTGTTTGATATAGTCTCATCTCCCTCAAGTCAAAGACTTTAGAGAAAAACGCCTTGTTAAGGACTTCCAAAATAACGCACTTTCTACCTAAAGTATAGAACTCAAGTCTAAATAAACGATTGCAATATAGTTCAGGTAACTGCTGGACACTGCGCGATATAGTCTCATCTCGCTCAAGTCGACGACTTCGGCGAAAATCGCAATGTTAAGGAAATCTGAAATAAAGCACTTTCCAATTTAGCGCACTTTGTACCTAAAGTACAGAACCCAAGTCAAATACTATGAATGCATTATAGTTCTAGTAACTAATAGACACTGTTTGATATAGTCTCATCTCCCTCAAGTCAAAGACTTTAGAGAAAAACGCCTTGTTAAGGACTTCCAAAATAACGCACTTTCTACCTAAAGTATAGAACTCAAGTCTAAATAAACGATTGCAATATAGTTCAGGTAACTGCTGGACACTGCGCGATATAGTCTCATCTCGCTCAAGTCAACGACTTCGGAGAAAATCGCAATGTTAAGGAAATCTGAAATAAAGCACTTTCCAATTTAACGCACTTTCTACCTAAAGTAAAGAACCCAAGTCAAATACTATGAATGCATTATAGTTCTAGTAACTAATAGACACTGTTTGATATAGTCTCATCTCCCTCAAGTCAAAGACTTTAGAGAAAAACGCCTTGTTAAGGACTTCCAAAATAACGCACTTTCTACCTAAAGTATAGAACTCAAGTCTAAATAAACGATTGCAATATAGTTCAGGTAACTGCTGGACACTGCGCGATATAGTCTCATCTCGCTCAAGTCAACGACTTCGGAGAAAATCGCAATGTTAAGGAAATCTGAAATAAAGCACTTTCCAATTTAACGCACTTTCTACCTAAAGTAAAGAACCCAAGTCAAATACTATGAATGCATTATAGTTCTAGTGACTAATAGACACTGTTTGATATAGTCTCATCTCCCTCAAGTAAAAGACTTTAGAGAAAAACGCCTTGTTAAGGACTTCCAAAATAACGCACTTTCTACCTAAAGTATAGAACTCAAGTCTAAATAAACGATTGCAATATAGTTCAGGTAACTGCTGGACACTGCGCGATATAGTCTCATCTCGCTCAAGTCAACGACTTCGGAGAAAATCGCAATGTTAAGGAAATCTGAAATAAAGCACTTTCCAATTTAACGCACTTTCTACCTAAAGTAAAGAACCCAAGTCAAATACTATGAATGCATTATAGTTCTAGTAACTAATAGACACTGTTTGATATAGTCTCATCTCCCTCAAGTCAAAGACTTTAGAGAAAAACGCCTTGTTAAGGACTTCCAAAATAACGCACTTTCTACCTAAAGTATAGAACTCAAGTCTAAATCAACGATTGCAATATAGTTCAGGTAACTGCTGGACACTGCGCGATATAGTCTCATCTCGCTCAAGTCAACGACTTCGGAGAAAATCGCAATGTTAAGGAAATCTGAAATAAAGCACTTTCCAATTTAACGCACTTTCTACCTAAAGTAAAGAACCCAAGTCAAATACTATGAATGCATTATAGTTCTAGTAACTAATAGACACTATAGAACTCAAGTCTAAATCAACGATTGCAATATAGTTCAGGTAATTGCTGGACACTGCGCGGTATAGTCTCATCTCGCTCACGTCAACGACTTCAGAGAAAATCGCAATGTTAAGGAAATCTGAAATAAAGCACTTTCCAATTTAACGCACTTTCTACCTAAAGTAAAGAATCAAAGTCAAAAACTATGAATGCATTATAGGTCTAGTAACTAATAGACAATGTTTGATATAGTCTTATCTCCCTCAAGTCAAAGACTTTAGAGAAAAACGCCTTATTAAGGACTTCCAAAATAACGCACTTTCTACCTAAAGTATAGAACTCAAGTCTAAATAAACGATTGCAATATAGTTCAGGTAACTGCTGGACACTGCGCGATATAGTCTCATCTCGCTCAAGTCAACAACTTCGGAGAAAATCGCAATGTTACGGAAATCTGAAATAAAGCACTTTCCAATTTAACGCACTTTCTACCTAAAGTAAAGAACCCAAGTCAAATACTATGAATGCATTATAGTTCTAGTAACTAATAGACACTGTTTGATATAGTCTCATCTCCCTCAAGTCAAAGCCTTTGGAGAAAAACGCCTTGTTAAGGACCTCCAAAATATCGCACTTTCTACCTAAAGTATAGAACTCAAGTCTAAATCAACGATTGCAATATAGTATAGAACTCAAGTCTAAATCAACGATTGCAATATAGTTCAAGTAACTGCTGGACACTGCGCGATATAGTCTCATCTCGCTCACGTCAACGACTTCGGAGAAAATCGCAATGTTATGAAATTCCGAAATAACGCACTTTCCAATTTAACGCACTTTAATCCTAAAGTAAAGAACCCAGGTCAATTACTATGAATGCATTATAGTTCTAGTAACTAATCGACACTGTTTGATATAGTCTTATCTCCCTCAAGTCAAAGACTTTAGAGAAAAACGCCTTGTTAAGGACTTCTATATAAATAAAAGAGCCTGTTTGTCTGTCTCTTAGTCTGTCTGTGCACGAATCAACTTCTTTATCACGGAAGCTACCGCCATAAGATTTCACAGAGATGTAGGGACGGACTTTATGCGTGCGACCAGGTGGTTTTTCAGCGCTTCCGACATGTATTTCTCAAGTTATACATCGCCCAATGGTGCTACTCCACTTTTCGCCACGCGAAAATGAGAGATGCACTTTTTCGATCGCTTCTGCCATCTAGCGGAACAATTTCTTCGCTTCTAGTGGCCTAAGCTAGCCTGTCTACAACGTTCTGCTTATGTAGGCCTACTGTCCTTCGGTTGGGCGTCTTAGATATATTTCATACGGGTTTAGATAATGCTTATGAGAATTGAATCTAGGAGCCATTTTCTTTCGCCATGAGAAGAGAGGGAAGCTTCTCACCCACGATTAGATGGAGGTCATATTTTTCGCGTTGGGCTACAACGTCTTATGTTGTATCCCCCGAGTGAAACCGGGAAAACCAGCTAGTACAAAATAACGCTCTTTTTACCGAAAGTATAGAACTCAAGTCTAAATCAACGATTGCAATATAGTTCAGGTAACTGCGGGACACTGCGCGATATAGTCTCATCTCGCTGACGTCAACGACTTCGGAGAAAATCGCAATGTTAAGGAAATCCGAAATAAAGCACTTTCTACCTAAAGTATAGAACTCAAGTCGATAGTTTATGTAACTGCTGGACACTGCGCGATATAGTCTCATCTCTCTCAAGTCAACGACTTCGGAGAAAATCGCAATGTTAAGGAAATCCGAAATAAAGCACTTTCTACCTAAAGTATAGAACTCGTCGATAGTTTATGTAACTGCT
Source organism: Botrylloides violaceus (assembly GCA_030412335.1). NCBI lineage: Eukaryota > Metazoa > Chordata > Ascidiacea > Stolidobranchia > Styelidae > Botrylloides > Botrylloides violaceus. Next base: position 12,621 of record JASFYC010000739.1, read on the forward strand.
GGACACTGCGCGATATAGTCTCATCTCTCTCAAGTCAACGACTTCGGAGAAATCGTACGTTAAGGGAAATCCGAAATAAAGTACTTCCACTTAACGCACTTTCTACCTAAAGTATAGAACTCAAGTCGAAATAAACGATTGCAATATAGTTCAGGTAATTGCTGGACACTGCGCGATATAGTCTCATCTCGCTTAAGTCAACGACTTCGGAGAAAATCGCAATGTTAAGGAAATCCGAAATAAAGCACTTTCCAATTTAGCGCACTTTCTACCTAAAGTATAAAACTCAAGTCTAAATCAACGATTGCAATATAGTTCAGGTAACTGCTGGACACTGCGCGATATAGTCTCATC
>JASFYC010000740.1:0-19980 GCA_030412335.1 Botrylloides violaceus
GCCCGTTTTCGACCTCCTTATCTGATTTTCGGTGCATTAACATCACCTGTCTTCATGGTCTGCATTTTTAATATTTCTGCCCTATGACATCATAATGTCATGTGATTATTTATAATTTAAATCTTAAACTTTGCTTTTCATTCCATCTTCACCTGATGAAGGAGCAGAGCTCCGAAAGCTTGTGTGTTATATACCAATAAACTGGACTGGACGTTAAATCTGTGGTGACTTATTATATTTATTACTATTTGAATCGTCCGCCATCGGCTCCACTATTTTTCGAGTGAGAATTGTGTAATTTAGCTAATCTATTGTGATATTGTTCGCATCAAAATCAGCTTCTAGTGAATGAATTAACATCTACGTCACAGAAAAGTATAACATGTTGCAAATAACTGTTTTGCACCTCGTTGCAATGCATGGATCTTACATTCTTTCCTGAGATCATTAGGAGTGTCTAGCGGGACTGAACAAATTAGCTCAGTTTGTCCTCACAACTGTCAGGCAATGGTTATTTCCCTGTCATGCAGGTTATTGATATCCATTTCATTTTGTAAAGGCTCTCTTCGTACGGAATATTGGTCGAATATTCGTATATTATCAATAACTGATCCTTGAATAGAGCGAAACTCTAGAAAGTCACGTGATTTCACGCTTGGACGATGGGGGTTAGATTCGATCTCGCAGAGCTGCGGTCCGTTGATGCCATACGTTAGGCATTACTTTTGACTTGTGGTTTGGGGAACATTTGCGCCAAAGTACCATGGATATTTACCAGCGTTTACATTTGATGGTCAAATAATCTCTAAAATTTAACAGCATGTCGCTAGGTACCGGTAATTTTTATCTTGCAGTGGTGGCTGCTGGGCGGCGTGTCCCACCGGCATAGGCCAATAACATTTACTTTCGTATCGTAATTAGGTTAATGTCATTACCTGTATACTTTAGGTTGGATTATCAAGTAAGATTAGTGTACATTCAATAAATTATGGAAACATGACGGAACTGCAAGAACCTAGTTTGGAAACTGTCCTGACTGACTAAGTTATTCATGAACTTGTGTATGTTGACATGGAAGATGGAGCTGAGGAGGTCATCTGTAGTAATGCCTCTCCTGGACAAGCAACCTGTATTAAAGTGCCAAAAAATAGCACCCTGTCCGTACCAGACTTACAGAATTGGGATAGGAGAAAATTGGGAGAGTTGTTCACTAATATGCAAAGAAACCAGACTTATCAAGCTTGATTAAGACCTACCCAACCGAAGCTCTTCAAGCCTCCGAGTATTTCAACGAGGATGTATCTGTCAGAAGAGCGCCTAAATTGCTACTGGATATACTTAAGAAAGTGCCATCAATCTTGACAGCTAGCGAGGAGAAGTCAGTAGGGGGTAAATATACAAGAACGAAGCACTGGAACACATAGCAGGATACACACTAACAAAAGCATTGGCAAGATTTCCTGAAACCATTGTTAAACTGTTGTGCAGCAACACTCCCAAAGGCTCTCTTGGTGGAATTCAAAGCAGGAGCACTTATGTAGGCCTACCCAACAGAAGACTTAGAAAAGTACATGTACTCTGTACGTCATGTGTATCTGAAATTCTGCAGAGGCTAATTGTCTATCTACAAAAATTCAATTTGATAATGCAGTGCAGGTAATAGTCAATGGACAATATTTTGAGTCATTCGTATACATGTTAAGTGACATTTCAATTGAGCAAGCCTCCGAGTTCGACTCGAGGCGGCTGGCAACATACATCACTACCCTGACGATTCGCACGTTTTCTCATTGCTTTGCGAAGAGGCTTTTCCAGAAATTGCATCAGCAAGTTACATGTGGTGCTGTGCCCCCTCGCAGCCAGTTAGTGACATGATATCAGCTATACTGGTACATCTTTCTTCATAGTGTTTTTTTCCGTACATGTGAATGCTTTTTATTCCCCCAATGCTGGGTAAAAAGAAGACAAGAATAAAAATTGAATACAATTTATCTACAGTATATACTGTATGTATATGTCACGCTTTATGCGATTTAGGCTTATATATACAATGAGTACATCTCAACTCCTCTCGGCATTCGATAACATGTTATAGGCCTACCTCCAATTGGCTTCTACGGACCGCAATGCGATTGCTGTGCCACCAAGAGGTCTGTTGTTATCGACATTACGCTTTAATTGTTCTAATAATCCAATGGTGCTAAGCGTGAGAGAATATATATGATAGTAAATATGCTATAATCTTGAACTTTCCTATTAGCCCGACCGAGCTGAACTAGTATGGTCGGCAGGATTTGAGATAGGTCCTATTCCCAAGATAATTTGTCTGAAAACACTATCAATATTCTGGAAATAGTGGATTACGAATTATTGGTAAGTCTAAGGTGATACCGGTGTGGTAATGATACGAGTTCGATTGCCGAGGTGAGAGTTACATGCAAGCTAACTTTATACATTGACACGTAACGGTAAAGTTCCGTTACACTTCTTTGGGTGACATGTCTTAATCTGAAGCGACCCATCTTACTTTCGAAGCAACCAGCCTCACTTCTGAAGCGGACAAATTGAGGCCCAATTTACTTCTGAGCGATAACCTGAGACTCCCGTTATTTTTTTGAGATTTACATAAAATCCCTCTTTAGCCAACATTTTAGCCTGACGTTTTACGCGAAACTCCTGTCTTATGGAGCGACCGGACTTGCCGTCCCATATCTGGGGAGGTAACGGATAAATCGAGACTATTGCCGCACTTACAGTACTATTATATGTACCGCGATGGCTTGACTGCTGCAGACGCAACATGAACAATCGAGGACATATTGCAGGCATGTATTTCATTCACGGTACAAAGGACCAATTCTTACACATTTAAAGGTCAACTATATCGGTCAAGACAACTTTGGCTAATATTGATCAGTTTGTGCTCGCGATCATTTCAATATAGGTGAATTTGTATAAAACTGAGATATTCGGCGACAAAGTTGACGAAATACGAAACCACGGCAAAACGCGAGCAAACGCAGTGAGGCGTGACGATGATGTCACTGGTGTGTAACTTTTGGCTGTGCGGTCGCTTTACTATATAGACTGCGTAAGCTTTACGTAAGGCGATTTTGCACCGTGCGTAGACTATGAACTTCATGAAATCGAATGGCAGCCAGTATTCCGAAGACGACGAAGTAGAGTGTGTGCCGTCAACAGATAGAGGTAACTGTTTTTGGTAGGCCTATTATATAGTTACCGGAATATGTACCGGCAGCGGATAGTAGCCTACCGGCACCAAATTTAAGTTTAGGTTGATTGGAACAGTCAGTTGATTTCCTGGATATGAAGGAAAATAGTATACAAACGCTGGACAGCCTTGTAAATTCAACAACCCTTTAGATGTAAATGATGTAATAATATATTGCTTTTTTTACCATGTATAAATTGTGCATTGCTACTTTTCAGAGGTGCTTGACCCTGCGAACCTCGAACCTCTAGCTCCACGAATCACCATGAACCAGCTGCATCAACTGAACAACCAACCCTAGCAAATCTGAGAACTGTTTCACAGGATTGCTCCTGGTAATATACACAATTAACCTATTTTCCATGGAATAGAGAAGTAGTGTATAACCTAAACAGACCTCTACAAACTATGCAACCATGTTTTCTGTTAAAAGTGATTAATTCAGTTTTAAGTTGATTCTGACATTTCATGTTCTGTGATACTTAATGTTCCACTTGATTGATCATAGCATAGGATCACGTGGTTTATGACGTCGAGTCTGGAACTGACTTCTTGTCAGAACGTGTTCACCATGTGTGTGGTGTTATGGGACAGTCCAAGAGCCTTGTGTAATTCAGTCTCCTTGTATTAAGTTGTTGTCGCCGTGTTTTTTGTTAATCAGACTCAAAACTCTGCTGTACTCTGCTGTTGTGATAAATCTCAAGCCTAGGGCCAGGTAAAGATCTCGCAACGTCCATCAAAGGTTATGCGCCCAGGACTCGCATTTTTATTTTGAGCATTGCTGATTCTGATATATCGTCACGATGACAGCTTATGGAAACATGGATAAACTGAAAGGGGGTGAGGACACGAACTGGTTAGCATGGAAGATCAATATGAAAGGTCTGCTGATGTCCCAGGGTAACTGGAAATGTGTAACTGGTTCTGATACTGATGAAGGAGCGGAGTCTCGAAAGACGAAAGCTGCCGGCTCACTTCTGTGTAATATTGGTGGTACAGTACTCCCCTCGATACCCGAAGAACATCATGAAAATCCTGCGTTAATTTGGGAAGATCTAAAGAAACTGTTTGAACCTGCAAATTCGACCCTGTACTTCTCATTGAGACAAAAAATTGATATGATAATGCCTACTTTCACCGAACGTGATGTGCTTGAAAAAATTGAAGAATGTCAGAAGCTTTATGACCAAATGGCTTCTATGGGACACAAGATTTCTGAGAGAGACCGTGTATATGAAATCGTTAAGTATCTACCAAGAAGTTTGCAAGTTACAAAGTCTTATATTATGAATGAACTGCGTAGCAAACCTGAGTTTCGTCTAGCTGATTTACTGTTGCAACTGCGTAATGACCTCTCATTTTCTATGGCGGATGCTGCACAAGCTTATAATGTCAACAGACATGGTGCCAGAAATTCCAACGGTAAGACAAAGTTTACCGGAAACTGCTATAATTGTGGTAAAGTTGGACATAAAAGCATCAATTGTCGGTTACCTCGTGGTTATGCAGAACGACCTGATGAAAATCGTGGAAGAGGAAGAAGACATAACAGTAGGGAACGTGGTCGCGGTCGTGGTCATCGTCAAACTGCTCAATATGTTGGTATGTATTCAACTGCTTTTCTGAGTTTGAATCGAAACAATGTAATATGTGACAGTGGTGCATCCAGTCACATGTCTCCTATCAGGGAATGGTTTGTTGATTTGAAGCCCTGCAATGCACAGATTGTAGTTGGGGATGATAGAATAATTCAAGCTGAAGGAATTGGGACACTAAGGCTTGCTCTATATTGCCATGGACAAAAGTCATGTGTTGTCAATATGAGAAATACTATGTTTGTGCCTGACCTATCGTCAACACTGTTTTCGGTACGTGCTGCTACAGCAGGCGATATTTACGAATTTGTGTTCAGCGCTGATAAGCTGGAAATTTTTGATCGTCGAAGTGATGATTTGATAGGAACTGGATATGTTACGGACGGAATGTGTATGCTAGACTGTCGCCCATATTATGGCCAAACAGCTGCAGCACCGGTAATGTCCGAAGTTTTGAACTCTTGTAAGTTCCAGTCCATGAATAGTGAAGATAAAGTCGAAATACAAAATGAGCCACTTAATGCAAATGATACAGAGTGTGTCGCTGAGCGCAACTTTCAAATCATGCCAGTTTCAGAAGGAGCTGATTCCTCCAGAGACTCTCATTATGATGTCACTGATGATAGTGATAGCATTGGTAACAAGGAATGTAGAAACACTGAGATGTGTTTTGCTGCATCAGCTGATTTGTGGCATCAGAGATTTGGCCACATTGGTGAAGACAATCTACGGAAATTGTTGAATGACAACTTGGTCAATGACATGAAGTTAACGGGATCACCAAAATTGAAGATTTGTGAATCGTGTGTTATGGGAAAATCGACGAAGCTGCCTTTCCCTAAACAGTCGAGCTATCGTGCAAGTCGTTGTCTGGAATTGCTTCACACAGACGTATGTGGACCAATCAAACCTATAACGATTGGAGGAAATAGTTATTTTCTCACCGTCACGGATGACTACAGTAGAATGTCATGGGTAATTCCTCTTAAATGCAAGTCGCAAGTGTTCGCAGAACTGAAGCATTTCATTCTACATCAAGAAAAGAGTAGACGTCAACAAGTTATTTGTCTACGAAGCGATAATGGTGGCGAATATGTGAGTTATGAATGTGAAAATTGGCTGAAAGATAGAGGTATACGGCATGAGAAGACAGTGCCCAGATGTCCTGCCCAGAACGGCGTGGCAGAAAGGTTGAATAGAAGTTTATGTGAGAAAGCATCTGCTATGATGTATTGTGCTAATGTACCTGGTTACTTGTGGGCTGAATCTATATGTACTGCAGTTTACTTGAAAAATCGAAGTCCGACAGTAGCTCTTGATAAGAAAACACCTTTTGAATTGTATTATGGTACTAAACCTAATGTCCGACATCTCCGCGTGTTTGGCTGTAAAGCCTACTCACATCTGTCGAAAAATGAAAGAAATGGAAAGCTTGGACCAAAAGCGGAGATTTGTATTCTTGTTGGATATGACAATCAATCCAAGGGATATAGACTTTGGAGCAATACGAAAAAATTATTGTTGATACGAAGACATGTTCGTTTTGATGAAGCAAGTCTTGGACAAGAAGGAGAAGTTGAGTTAAAAGAAAAATGCCCTGCGTCTAGCTTCATTTATCCTGATTTTGATTGCGATGAACAGGAAACATCGGAAGATGCGCAGTCAAATGCAGAAAATGTAACAGATGATGTAAATTTGGGAGTAAGGAGAAGTAATCGCTTGAGTGCTGGTCAATGCCCAAGCAGACTAACATATGATAAAGAATTTCGGCAAACTGAAGAAAATGTGTTGTTATCTTATGCTTTGCCTGCCACTGGTGTGAATCTAAATGAACCGAAAAGTATCACAGAAGCGTTCAACTCTAAGCATGCCATTATGTGGAAAGAAGCTGTAAATGAAGAGTTGAAATCAATGAAAGATTTGAATGTTTGGGAGTTGGTTGAACCTCCTGTCAATGCTAAAATACTCGGATCCAAATGGGTTCTTAAGTACAAGTATGATGAAAATGGAAAAATCACTCGTGCTAAAGCAAGACTTGTTGCTCTAGGAAATACTCAAAAATATGGTCGTGATTATGAAGAAACCTTTGCCCCTGTGGTACATGCAACTGCATTTCGAACTTTTATTACCTTGGCTGTTGAAGAAAAAATGATTATTCATCAAATGGATGTGAAAACTGCTTTTCTGCATGGTAAACTGACTGAGACAGTCTACATGAGACAACCTGAAGGCTTTGTTGAGAATGGAAAAGAGAACATGGTGTGTTTGCTCAACAAATCAATCTATGGACTAAAACAGTCAAATCGTTGCTGGAACCAAGCCCTTCATGAACAATTATTGCAAATGGGATTTGAACAGACTGATTCTGAACCGTGCATTTATGCTGGAGATATCAATGGTGACCAAATTTATGTAGCGATATATGTCGATGATTTGTTGTTAGCTTGTAAATCAGAGAAGGCAATATCTGAGATAAAAGTAAAATTTCAAGACGTCTTTGATGTGAAAGATATGGGAAGACTTCATCATTTTCTTGGTATACGTGTCATACAAAGAAATGAATTTACATGGATCGGTCAAGACAGTTATGCTGAATCAATACTTGAAAAATTTAGGATGTCTGAATGTCGTCCAGTATCTACTCCTATGGATCCAGGAGCTGTGTTAAGCAAAGCAACACCGAATGATACGAGATGTGATAAAACGCTGTATCAAGCTGCTGTTGGAAGCTTGCTATATCTGGCGATGTATACCAGACCTGACATTGCATTTGCTGTTGCCAAATTAGGCAGATACTCTAGTGAACCAACAATGTATCATTGGAAAATGATAAAGCATTTATTACGTTATCTCCGTGGAACATTCAATTATGGAATTAAGTACACTTGTGAAAGTAATACAGTGACTGTGTTTGCTGATGCTGATTTTGCTGGTGACAAAGATGACAGAAAATCTACTTCTGGATTTGTCATTTTGAGAAATGGTGCTCCTATTTCATGGAAATCAAAGAAGCAGACGGTAACGGCTCAGTCCACTTCAGAAGCTGAGCTCATAGCCTTGAACCTTGCTATAAAAGAAACTGCATGGATTCGTTTCTTGCTTGAAGATTTAGGGAGAAATATGGAGAAGGTAATTATCATTCATGAAGACAACCAAAGTGTCATAGCAATGTGCCATAATCAAACAAGTCAGAAATTGTTGAAGCATATGTCAATTAAACTGGGATATATAAAGGACGAATTGAATTCTAGCAAAATAAAGATTGAATACACTCCAACGGATGATCAACTGGCAGATATCTTTACGAAGCCTTTGAGAAAACAGATTTTCTGTGATTTGAGGCAGAGGATTGGAATGACTGTGATACCAAAATTATAACAGAAATGTCATAATAGAAGGAGTGTTAAAAGTGATTAATTCAGTTTTAAGTTGATTCTGACATTTCATGTTCTGTGATACTTAATGTTCCACTTGATTGATCATAGCATAGGATCACGTGGTTTATGACGTCGAGTCTGGAACTGACTTCTTGTCAGAACGTGTTCACCGTGTGTGTGGTGTTATGGACAGTCCAAGAGCCTTGTGTAATTCAGTCTCCATGTACTAAGTTGTTGTCGCCGTGTTTTTTGTTAATCAGACTCAAAACTCTGCTGTACTCTGCTGTTGTGATAAATCTCAAGCCTAGGGCCAGGTAAAGATCTCGCAACGTCCATCATTTTCTAACACTGGTGCCTTTTAAATAGCATGGTATTAGGGTTGATGATTTCAGTTGGTAGTATAGTACTTCAGAAAGGCAAAAAGGATATAAATATACTGTTTGGTACTTAAAAGCGATATTTCTATGCCATTCAATCAGACGGGTATAAATTTTTTCAGGTGCTCTTGCATCATGCAAACAGAAGCGGAATGTCTGTGCTGCTGAGAGGTTGATAGGATCACTGAATTTTGAAGGAATATCCCTCAGATGCCAGATGCATCACACAACATCCATCCTTCCAGCCTGTCTGAATGGGTACTGAGAGTTGCATACTACGGCTTTCGTCAACAGTATGGTTCTAGTATTTATCGAGATCATTCTCCGCACGAGTAAGTTTAAAAAACATTGAGTCAGGAATGACAGGATTACATAAAATTATAATTATTTTCTGCCTGACAGAAGATTGAGGCGTACTGCATACACAAGCTTTGTGCGCCTCATTTGGAAAGTTTGTGGAAGGAACAATCGTAGAGTTATACAAGCCTGTGTAGTGTTCAGAATTAGACAACGGATCCCATCTGAAGAGTACACTGGCTTCCAACTTTGAAACTGAGACATTATTATTGTAAAATTAATTCTATTCCTTCTATTGAAAGTATCTTCTATTTTGTCAACACGATTTTGAGACAGCAGGTGTGCATCATTCACTTATTTTATTCAACTAATCACAGAGCCTTACATTTAAGTTAAAATGTCAACAACAGATTTCCACAAGAGAGAGTATTTGAAAAGCGTGTTTTGTGAGCCGCAATTGCCTTCTCCCTCGGTACCCTTTGACTGGTAGCAGCGAGGGCTGGTGGCTTGAAACCCCCTGCAGGCATGATCCGGCTTGATATGCGCCGATTAACTTCGGCGAACAAGAGTACAAATAACCCATTCTGTCAATGTAACCGATCCCCACAGCAGCTGTAGGTGTAACTATTTCAGTGTCTGCTTGTGAGGGGTTAGATATTAAGGGATTTGCCATATCCACATCCATTCCACCATCATCTCTGAGATCCTGTTGAGAAAGCAATTGGTTCCTTCTTGCTTCTTGTAGCTTTGCTGCTGCCATTCGTCTTGGGGTAGACGAAACACATTTTTCAAATGTCCGTCGGAAAAATAGTGTTGGAACTACATCTTGTTTGAGCTTTGTCTTGCAACCTTGTGCAATTCTGTAACTTCGACAAAGTAGTCTTTTTCAAAGTGTGCTGAGCAGAGAACGCAATTGCTATAGTTGGGTGATGTCTTAGGCGGTGGCCCATTCTCTTTGCATGGAAATACTTCGACAAATATTCCTTTCTCTTTGTTGGTGGTATTAGAACATCCGTATGCATCACAGCTCTTCCCACATCCCTTATTCCGTTTTTTTTTTGTACTGGTAATACTATCCATACTGGTACCAGCAATGCAGCAACGACTACTACTTCCCCTACTAGTTTAGGTTGAACCAGTATTCTTGAATTAGAACGTAGAATGATTAGTTGCCTACTACGAAGAATTATGTAGCTTGTACCTCTCCACGAGTCCTACATAACGCATATACCTTACGAAAACAGACCGCCAAGCTAGTAAATCCCCTTAGCATCGTCGCCATACTCGCCGAACGTAACACACCAATGACGTCATTGTCACGGTACACTGATCTTGAGCGCGTTTTTGGAGATGTCGCATTTACGCGCCCGATACCGCCCCAACGAAGCATTTTTGAGTTGAAAGATGTCAATTTTCGAAATCTCCAGCACATAATCTGCTAAATAAGCTAAAGTTGTCTTATCCGATATAGTTGACCTTTAACCAGATTGTGTCGATCATTGAATGAACGTCCGGGATAGCAATCACGTTGCATTAGAAATAATCGGTCGAGTGATTCTACTGCGTAGAGTATGACGCGACAATTGGTGGTTGTCCGCAGGATGGCGTAGGATAGTTTAGTGTCGCCACGTTGTTCGGAGAGGAGTGAAGTCAGAACAAAGCTATTAATCCACCTAATAGCAGGTCGCCCGAACAGGAATTTCATACGAATAATGCGTTGTATCGACTAGACAGACAGACAGACAGATTTATTGATTCAGTCATTCATGAATAAATTAGTAAAAAAAATGAGAGAAAAACGACTGGGCTGCAGCGAAGCGATCGGGTGATCATCTAGTCAGCTGCAGCCCATAGAGCAACGGAATAAGAATAATTAACTTGAAATGATATATGAATGGCAAGATAGGATAGCTGTCATAATAGGTATTTTAATAGTGAAAAAGCGAAAATAAGGTAAAATGTACTGAACTAAAGTGTATAAATAAAGAAGCATGAAGGAAAAACAGTCTAAGAATAATAAGATAAATAATGATGTAACAATTTCTTTTTAAACAAGGGAAAACTCGACTGCCTAATACTGTTGGGGATGTTATTCCAAAGGTAGGGGCCCTGGTAATAAATGGATTTTTTGGATGTATTGCAATGGATTGGGGGAATAAATAGGTCAATGGAGGATCGTCTGGTATTGTGGGTGTGTTTGTTTTTTGTTTTGGTAAGATAATCCTGAAGGATGGAGGGGGTATTGTCTAGATAGTAGTAGGAGTACATTAATTTTCCTAGTTCATATTTGTAAAGTTCCTGTAGTTTCAAGATTTTCAATTTTTTATATAATGGAGCAGAGTGGGTGTGTCTTGATGCGTTGCAGATATTTCGGATTGCTCTGTTTTGTATTGTTTGGAGTCGAGTTAAGTGAGATTTGTAGGCAGTACCCCATGTAGTGATGCAATATGTTAGGTGACAGTGGATGAGTGTGTAATAAATAGAAAGTAATGTTGATGTGGGGAGGATGTGTCGAGATTTGTGAAGAACCCTTATAGATTTTGATAATTTGGTAGCTAATGAGTTAATATGAAAATCCCAACTCAATGTACTGTCAATTTTGACCCCTAGATATTGCACAGAATTTACTATCTTGATAGGTTGACCGTCCAGTTTGATGCTTATGGGTTCTGATAGCTGATCACGACCATTGAAGATGAGGGCATGGGTTTTAGCGGGATGTATTGTTAGTTTATTGGAAATGGGATACTGATGGATCTTAGCTAATTCCCTATTACATTTATGTGTCATCTGCAAAGAGATCACAGTGAAATTCTGAGACATTTTCTATATCATTGATATATATCAAAAAGAGAAGAGGAGCAAGTACAGATCCTTGTGGGACTCCAAAGTGAATGTCTGCTAGGGAGGTGTTTAAATTTTGGTGGTTAACAAATTGGGTACGGTTCTCAAGATATGTTTTTAGGAGATTTAGCATGTTTCCTCGTATGCCATAGTGTGCAAGTTTGGTCGTTAGTATATTTCTATCAACTGTGTCAAATGCCTTCTTAAAGTCAACATAAATGCACAATGTTATTTGTTTTTTTGATATGTTGGAATAGATTTTGTTAATGTTGTCGATTACAGCATGTTGTGTCGTGTGTCTTTGCCTAAAGCCAAACTGGAATTTTGAAAAAACATCATATTTGTTAAAAAAAGAAGTAAGTCTTGACTGAATAGCCTTTTCTAGGACTTTGGAGAGTGTGGGTAATATAGAAATAGGGCGATAGTTTGAGCAGTCTTCCGGATCACCATTTTTGAAGATAGGCACAACACGTGCCACTTTAAGACAACTAGGGAATATACCCAGCGTTAAGCACATGCTGAATAGTTCAGTCAAGGTGGGGAGTATAGTATATAATATATAATTTCCTTCAGCAACCATGTAGGTATGCTGTTGGGGCCACACTAAGTATGTGTCTTAAGTTGAGCAATTAGTGTAATTACTTCTTGCTCTGAGATGAGTTCTAGGTAACATGAGTTTGGAATCGGATGGCCAAGATAAGAGTTGATCGAGGTATCTGTTGTGGGAATGTTTGCAGCCAGAGATCGACCTACGTTTGCAAAGTATTCATTTAAGGTGGTACAAATAGATCTCACATTGTTGGTTTTGCCAACCGAAGTCCTGATAGACGAGGGGAAAACTTTGGGCCTATTGGAATCCTGGTTGAATAGTGAGTTGAATAAATTCCAAGTATTTTTGGAGTCCCCACGGTATTTATCAAATTGGGTTTTGTAGAATAGGTTTTTAGCTTTCTTCTTGACTTTGGTAAGTATGTTGGAGTATTTTTTGTAGAAGATATGTTTCATAGAGCTTTCTCCTAGTTGAGATAGAATTTCGGATACCAAGTGTAAACCACGGCTTATGTGTAAATCTTGCTTCTTTCCTTGACAATTTGCGAGGTGGTGCATTTTTTTCCAGCCAATCGGTAATAGTATTGTTAAAAGTAGTAAATGTTTTATCTAGATTATTTGCATTTACCAAGTCAAGGTTTATGTTGGTTAATTCGGCTTCGAGTTCAATAATGAGGGTGTCCATGTCAAAATTCTTGAAATTTCCAACTAGTTTTTTAGTAGAAGTGGGCGAAACAGGTGCTAGATTGGGAATGCAGCAAAAAATTGGGAGATGGTCAGAGATGTCAGTGATTACAGCTCCACTACTGTGTATGGCTGTGTTGTTTGTATATAATGTAGTCTATGAGAGTTTGTGAGTTCCCAAATATTCTAGTAGGTACATTTACTAGCAAGTTGCATGAGTGTGCTGATAGGAGATCAGATAGAGATAACTATTACGGTCAGAGAGATTTAGAAGGTCTATATTCATATCCCCAATGATGTAGAAGGTTTTTTTGTAAGTTGTGAGGTTCATAAGGGCGGTCTTCAGTGCGTTTAGAAATAAGGATTTCAATTGCCCCGGGTGTCTGTAGATGACTCCAATTACAACATATTTTCCCTGTTTTGCTGGTATTTCAATCCACAGCTCCTCACAGTCAGCCACACCAAGTTCAAATGTCGATAGGATCCGATAAGGTATAGTAGTTTTCAGGTAAAAACCAACTCCTCCGGCCAGAGTGGGTTAGTTAGCACCGAAAAAATGATACTTATCCATCTTAACATCATAGGGTAGGGTGATAGAGAGTCGGGTTTCACTAATTGCTATGATATCAGGTTCACGGTTCATATCTGGCAGAAGCTGGGATAATTTCGGTAGATTTTTAGGGAGGGATCCAATATTAACATGGAGCATCGAGATAGAACTTTCAATAAACTTGTCATCAATTTTGTCAATACTAAAATAGCCAGGGACGTTCCAAAGGTGATTCTGTTCATGTTGGTCTTGTACAGTCTGGTAGATGGCCATCGCCAGTTCGGAATCACTGAGTGAAGAGAATGGGAGGGCAGAGTTGGTACATGATAAACAATAATATTTCTCATCAGAGTTCGCTAGCATGGAAAATTGGGTACATGTCAGGGGGGAACATTTCAGATGTATCCATAGGTCACATAAATCACAAAGAATAGCAGATTGGTTACACTTACAAGGTTTATGGCAACTGCCACATGGGAATTTCGGTGCCATTTTAGTTGAGACTAAGGAGACTTACAATTTCTGGAGGCAGCAGTGGATGCAAGAATTCAGATGATTTTTTCCATGTCCATTTTTGTTTTGACCTCCAACCTCTCACCGCTTCTGGTCTTTTTCACATAGATTTTTCCATTATTTGTCCAGCAGGCGAAATAATTCATTTCTGCTTTTTTTATTCTAGTAAGATAGAAAAGTTCTCTTTTCCTTGTACTCAGGTTCTCGTTGATGAATAGTTCGTCCATTCCAGCAATTCCGAAGTCAGAGATGCTACGGGCTCTCTATTTAGACAGGAGAAAATGGTTTCGTATTTCTACATTATTGAATTTGACTAGTAGAGTAGGATGATTCTTAGTTCTCCTATCCCGATTTGGATTTTTTGGCAGGATTCGAAATGAGGTGGAGATGTCGTTATCAGAGATATCAATTTTCAGCAGCGAACTCAGGTGTTTGACTAAATCATTGGTATTTTCTTTTGCATGTTGAGGGATACCCCTTAATTCCAGGGAATCGCGTCGGAGTTGATTATCTATCAGGTCCAGTTCGTATTGCATGGACTCAAGAGCATTTCCAAGTTTAATTTTTTCAGCCGCCCATCTTCCTGAGATTTTCTTGTTTTGAATTTATGGCATTTTCACCGTACTAAGGTCATGTATACATCAGGTCAATGCAGTATGCAGACGGTATAAATCCAGGTCGCCCAGAACTAGTTTTGAGTTGCCCACCCTGGAGTAGATTGTCTCTACGCCTGATCCGAGTCTCAATTCGTAAGCAAACATCAACACGAAACGAACAAGGCGGCGCTCGTCAACTTCTCACCAACCGTGTCGCGGACGACATATCTTCCTATCAATGTATTTACACACCTTGTGATTATTACCTCATAGTTGATTAGTAACGTTGTACTATACGTCATCAATAAAGAAAAATGGCCGAAAGTGGAGATGAAAAACTAACGTCGTTCGATGAGATGGAGGTGCCTGAGTTGGCGGAAGCCGTCAACAGACAATTGAACATCCAATATCCCGTGCAGAATGTGACGTAAGCAAGGAATCTGTAATACTTTGGTGTAACTCTGAACACTCGCGTCATATTTTGACAGGAATATCAAAAGAAGTAACATTGGGACAATCGGTGGTGGCAGTGAAAGCCTAGGTAAGTTGTACACCACCAACACATGTAGGCCTACGCTCATTGTACGTTTCCTATATCAATGCATTTCACTTTTAAACATTCAAATGCAAGAGCCAGCGAGTCAACCCCATCAGAAAAACCAGCGGGAAACCAGGCAATGATCGGAGAAGAGATTTTTGAAGGTACATGACTGCACGGTGGAATACTTGAGTTGACTATATTACCTTAAATTGGCAACACGCTGCATTTAGGCAATCACAAATCAGACCGCTTAGTCTCGCGCCGCAGCTGGTCGCGATGGCAAACGTGCTGGTTGTTGTATAGGCCTAACTTGCCAATATGCTGTTCTGATTACATCATGGGAACAAAGTCTTCAATGATAGCGTGGTTGTTAATCACGACAACCATTGAGCTGAATATTTTGTTTAGATGTTACCTGGCTCACTCCAAAACTTGTGTTATTCAACAAACGTCCGATAAGTCGCCAACGAAATTCAACGTATACCTCGGACGTCAAGAATTCAGTTTGGACATTACAGAGATGTGGCCATCAAGTTGATTCAATACAACGACAAGAATAACGTGAAGTCAAGATACTTATGAAACTCAACCATCCCAACATGGTCCAAATATACAGGCTGGAGAGCATCGCGGTACTGGACATTGATTTTATTTTGTGATGAAATATGCAGCATGAATTTGGAAGAATACGTCAGACATCCAGCCAATCCGGATAAAGCATTGCAGTTTCTCAAACAAATCGTAGCAGCGGTGGATTTCATGCATAAGCAACATCGCTAATGGTGATATCAAGCCACCCAACATCCTCATATCTAAATGGGAGAACTTGATCAAAGTTTCTGATTTTGGGATCAGCAAAGAGATCCCTGACAGTCTGACTTTGGTCACACAACATCTTATGGAGCTGGAACTGAAGGCTATAAAGCTCCCGAGTCTATGATCCAAACTACAAAGTCACCCTTCTTTCTGATATATTCTCCCTAGGCCTGGTCACAGCGTATCTGCTCTCTCACGGCAAACATCCATTCGGCGAAATCCGTTGGATTGGATTTCATCAGGAAGAACAAAAAGTTTGATCTTTCTCAAATTCCGACCGCGATACAACGACAACAACTTGTCGACCTGATCGAACGAATGCTCCAGCACTAGCGGACGTCCAACGGCTCAAGAAATATCAAAATAAATCTCAAAATTCGAACGCATCCACGGCTATTCGATTACGAATTCATCTTGGTATCTAAATAAAGCTTTCGTGATTGTCGGGAAATTTTATCTCGTCAGCAGCAGAGACATTCTTCATTATGACTTGAAAAAGAATAAATTGACCATTGTGATGTCATACCCCGACATGATCATTGCTGACGCTGCTCTGATTGCGACGAAGTAACTTCTGATACATTTCACATGAGTTCTGAAACTTGAATAATATACAGAGACTAAATATATGTCACCTGTAACCTGTAGGATTTGTAGTTAAGTATTAGCGTGTGTAGAATGTTGTATTTGTAGCCTGCCCGAAACCAATGGATTCGTAATAATAGAATCTGTGACGATAAATAAATGTTTGTAATTTGTCTGTTAGCTCATAATCCTGAATACAGGCTGTTAGCATCACCACCTAGTGGTTGTAGTCGAACTGAGACTTGTTACGTCAACTCCGACGTCATTATAGGCGGTCGATAATGACAACGTTTCAAATGAAGAAAATCGGTCGCTATGCTTGCGGCTGAATATGGTTCCACCAACGACGCGATTTCTCGGCCGATACCGAAATTCGAAACATGTAACTTGAGGTTAGGAAGGACAGATTATAAATAACATATGATCTTGGCGCAAATATCTGACTCATTCAAAACTATCAGTCGGGGGTTGGTATGACTGTGGACGGTTCATGATACGTTCATAGTCACATTTACAGGCAGCCTTTTACCAGACAGAGTCGATCATTGAATGATCGCCCGGGATAGCAATCACGTTGCAGTAGTAATAATCGGTCGAGTGATCCTACTGCGTAGAGTATGACGCGACAGTTGTTGGTTGTCCGCACGATGAGACGCAGTCTAGCGAGTACGCGTAGGATAGGTTAGTGTCGCGTACGTGGACGGTTCATGATACGTTCATAGTCACATTTACAGGCAGCCTTTTACCAGACAGAGTCGATCATTGAATGATCGCCCGGGATAGCAATCACGTTGCAGTAGTAATAATCGGTCGAGTGATCCTACTGCGTAGAGTATGACGCGACAGTTGTTGGTTGTCCGCACGATGAGACGCAGTCTAGCGAGTACGCGTAGGATAGGTTAGTGTCGCGTACGTTGTTCGGGGAGGAGGGAGGCCAGAACAAGGCTATTAATCCACCTAATAGCAGGTCGCCTAATAGGAATTTGTTGTTGTATCGACTAAAGAGATTCATTGTTAGATAGACATCTCAGCCCGAGCAGAGTCGCCCAGCCCAATCGTTCTGTAACTAAAGTTGTTTCTAACGAGGAGGCGCCGGGTTGAACGACTGCGATGAGGACATAACTTGCATTGATGAACAGAAAGAGTCGCAGACCTCGTGCAGAGTTGGAGCGTCACACAAAGCCGTCATTCTTTCTGAGATTTTCTTGTTTTGAATTTATGGCATTTTCACCCTACTAAGGTCATGCATACGTCAGGTCAGTGCAGACGGTATAAATCCAGGTCGCCCAGAACTAGTATTGAGTTGCCCACTCTGGAGTAGATTGTCTCTACGCCTGATCCGAGTCTCAATTCGTAAACAAACAGCAACACGAAACGAACAAGGCGGCGCACGTCGACTTCTCACCAACCGCGTCGCGGACAACATATCTTCCTATCAATGTATTTACACACCTTGTGATTATTACCTCATAGTTGATTAGTAACGTTGTACTGTACGTCATCAATAAAAAAAATGGCCGAAGGTGGAGATAAACAACTAACGTCGTTCGATGAGATGGAGGTGCCTGAGTTGGCGGAAGGCGGCAACAGAGAATTGAACATCCAATATCCCGTGCAGAATGTGGCGTAAGCAAGGAATCTGTAATACTCTGGTGTAACTCTGAACACTCGCCTCATATTTTGACAGGAATATCGAAGGAAGTGACATTGAGACAATCGGTGGTGGCAGTGAAAGCCAAGGTAAGTTGTACACCACCAACACATGTAGGCCTACGCTCATTGTACGTTTCCTATATCAATGCATTTCACTTTTGTAGATTCAAATGTAAGAGCCAGCGAGTCAACCCCATCAGAAAAACCAGCGGGGAACCAGGCAATGATCGGAGAAGAGAACTTTGAAGGTACATGACTGCACGGTGGAATACTTGAGTTGACTATATTACGTTAAATTGGCAACACGCTGCATTTAGGCAATCACAAATCAGACCGCTAAGATACTCGCCGCAGCTGGTCGCGATGGCAAACGTGCTGGTTGTTGTATAGGCCTAACTTGCAAATATGCTGTTCCTGATTACATCATGGGAACAAAGTCTTCAATGTTATCTGTACCATGCAAATGATCACACCGAGGATTGTTAATCACGTGACAACGATTGAGTGCGACATTTTTATCGCTTGAAGATCGTTTATCATTGAGATCTCAGTCCATTAGGTCAGGGGTCAGGGGTCAGGGGTCAGTAGAAAACGGGCATACTCCGTCAAAAACAACATTGTGACGTAGTATCTACTTGTTAGGCCACTCAAAAGCCATTTTACAAGGAGTCAAACACCTCAGAAGTCGTTTCAAATGATAATTATCAGCTCGTCTGTGATAAATATCGCGACTAAGTTGAAACACCAATAATACGCAATCGGGAACTTGCGCAATTCCCCCGTGTTGATTAAGATAGGGATACAGAAAATATCTCTTCAAATTTGCCTACCTCAAATGACCTCACACCGATTTAGAAACTTTATCCGGTGGAGTTGATGACGCGAATATCGTTGAAGAAAAACCCACGTTCGTTCTAATTCAAAATTGTTCCAAACATCTGTATCAAGTCGACCTTGACAACAAATCGTTGACGAAGATGCTAAAATATCCTGATGATATCAGATTCATCTACGCCGCCGTTGACTTCGATCAGTACATTTATTTTTTCTGCTTCTGCGGTTGTCATGTCCATAGACTCGAATACAGTGACGTCACAGCAGCATGGAAAAGAATGAGTGATTGGCCGAAAGAACACGAAGGTCTCCCCGGTGTCGCTGCTTCATCGGATGCAATTTACATGGTCGGTGGAAGCTTCCTCGACAAACCAAATAAATTAGTTTCGAAATACGTTCCAGCCTTGGATAAATGGGAAAGGTTGAATCACAAACTGACAGCTGTTGGATGCCCCACCCTTCTCTGTAATAACGATCATCTCTATTCCATCGGAGGTTATGACGAGAATCATCAATGGACATCTAGTGTTGAAAGAATGAATCTACAATCGAATGAGTGGTCAAGGATTGCAAAAATGAGGATTGAACTTAATGGCGGCTGTGCGGCAGAATATGAAGGAAAGATTTTCGTTTTCTACAAAGAACGTAAAGGGTTGCTTGTGTCGTCGTGGGATCCAAAATTTGACGAATGGACAAAATTCGATCGTATACACGGCTATCCGATACCGAAGTTGATTTGGTATTTGAGAAAAGCTTTCGTGATCGACGGGAAATTTTATCTCGTCAGCAACAGAGAAATTCTTAATTATGACGTAAAAAAGAATGAATTGAGCAGTGTGATGTCATACCCCGACATATTCATTTATGGCGCTGTTCTGATTATGACGAAGTAACTTCTGATACATTTCACATGAGTTCTGAAACTTGAATAATAGAC
>JASFYC010000743.1:0-46972 GCA_030412335.1 Botrylloides violaceus
CACAATTATTGAATACCAGCCTCGATAGAGGCCAGACCGATAGGCTAATCACAATCGGTCGACTCCTACTCCGATACAGATTCATTAATTGCAGGGCAAACTGATAATAGGTCTGCGTGACAAATCAAACTGCAAAAAGAGATTGCTCACACCTGATTCTAATGCGCCGTTATTAAAGAAGTTCACGACGCTTGCTTGAGATGAAAATGTGTTACTGCTTGTAGGTTCGGTTGTGGCAACGAGGTAGAAACTGCAGAAAACGCGATATTCCATCAATTATGTTAAGAACGCGCTTGAGGTTAAACAACTAAACGCTTTCACAGGGAGTGATTTGAAGGACGCGATAGAATAAGCTTTAGGTATGTTAATGAAGCTCAACTGTAGCTATACTATAGTATCTTAGCAGAATAAATGTATTGATTTTGCGTAAATAAGGCGTGTGTTCTATGAAGAAAGCAATAACGCAATAAACAATGAAATATAGTTAATAGAATAGTAAGCATATGACTACTAAATGGTACTCAAATACCTGTAGTATGTCCCTACTTCCAACGGCCAGTTTCTCGCGCCGTAAAAGTTTAAGCCGTTGTCATTTGATTTGCCTGTGATATCACATCCTGTATCATTACCATCTCCAAGTATTCTTGTAAAGTTGACTCCGTGAATCTCGTTTCTGGCAAAAAATCAAAGAAAGCTCCACATTCGGGCTGGGCAATCAAATGGAATGTGGGCTTTAGATTTCGAATACTTGCTCGCTTACAGCTCTTATGCAATCTTCACCTGATGAAGGAGCGCACTCAGAAAGATTGTGAATCTTTTAATTCTCAATAAACCAAGGCTGGACTCAAAATCTGTGGCGAATATTTCTTACGATATCTATTGATCGTCCCCCATCGGCTACATTATGTATTCGTCTGGGCTCTTGCAATTCCGAAGGCGCCAACGCTGTAGGCTGTACTTTTGTCGAAATGAAATATCATGTCCATTCAAAGGCATTTCTAACCCAGCCATTAGCGTACAAAATCCAGTGCCGGTCGCAAGTCCGGATAAATGGGGTGGATTGCAGCGGAAATGGCATCCGGCGTTTAAATTTTTCTAAATCATGATGACGATCAGAGCCATCCGTTGAGGGAACCAGTTTTAAAATACCTAAAGATTGTTGATTGAAGGGTTTTCGCAACAGACAACAATTCGATTCAATTTCGCCGAAACGTAGTTGCGTTGAATTATAACGCTTTATACCACTGTCACGCGATATCGATATTTCGGATGTGTAGGCAGTATCACTATCACAACCCTCCGCACTTCACCGATACCTACTACAAAGAAGGGGGGCGGGGGGAGGTTCGAACTTTAAAATTGTTTTTTGACTCGGTCGTAAATCAAACCTGGGCCCTATGTATCAGAAGCCCAGCAACATCTGTTATGTAGAGAACGCACCTCCGGATAGCCAAAGCAAGATATTGTTTTCCATCTGTAGGCTGCGAGTTCATTGCCGCAGACGACACTTCCCTCAAGTCATCAATTTTGAAGTCATTGATCTGAGTCACCTCGGGTTTTCCAATAATTAGAATTACGAAAAGGCACCTGTGCTCAGAAAATAACATGATGCGCATCATACAGAGTGGAGAGAACATCTCGAAACTGTTGATGCGTCAGGGATCGAGGATCACATAATATTCAATTCATGCACGCTTATATTGAATCATTGGGTATCGTTCGACAGGCGTTAGAATTCAATAAGCCAGCGCTCACTACGTGCAGGCTTCAAATCAGTATTTGCTTGAAGATCTATCACGTTCTGTGCATATTTAGCATGGGTTAGGTATACAATATTCAATGTGTTGCTGCAAATCAACACAAGAGGGTACTCCCGTCGGCCCATATAGACTCGCGAGTCCAATTATGCCCGCGAGTGCTGATTTAGAGACACTAATAAAAACTTCTCACGTTATCGGTCCGTTGCTTTCGTCTGGGAAGTGAATCTGCAGTCGTCTGGTTGCTGCAGTTTGTTCTTCCAGGATGTTACCGGTAGTTACGATTTGAGGAGCTGAAATGAAGGGAAGGAACAGAAAGTCGGTGATGCGCTATGACGGTTGTTGTTACGGATTTACGGCGTTTTCATATACTCTGGTCGTGTACGTCAGAACAATGCTTATGGTAGACGTGTCAATAGTCGCGGTTTCGACGACACTTCGCTGCATCGAATCGCGCAATTTCATCTCGCTACTAGTTCACAATATTTCCTACCAGTCCAAAACGACATGAAAGTTTTTCTTTAATCGCGTACAAGTTAATGCAAGAATTCATTTACCTGCTGTGCCAGCTACGCAACTTCCACGCGCCTCGGCGTAAACGCCTTCGCCAGCACAGGAGCTTGACGCGACAGAAAAGGTGTATTGACGGTTTGGCAACGGATTAATTTTGTACTGTGATGTGTCAGGTTGAATTTTGTCGATAAACTTGCTTGATAATAAGTTGCTAAACTCCGGTTGCTGCACGAAATCCTCAACCCAACTAATCTGTGAAAATCGAGAGGAAAGTCAGTCTCATACTCAAGAGTTTTTAGCGTGGTATTTCAGGGCTGGCGACCATGTGTTTGTTTACACCTTGGATCGCATTTCACTATAGTTCTGATTGGTTGGCTTAGAGCCAGGGAGCCCACCGGCCTGTTACGGGTATTTGGCGGGCTTCGGTCGAATTCAATATTTGCGGTAGGGTAATGGCCATGGCAGGTAAGCCAAATAGTAACACAACATAACAGAGTTCAGCTACAGTTTATTGCCTTCATCAACGTAATGATAAATTACCAGAATCAGGAATTTTCACGCCAGGCAAACTAGAAGTATATATATATTAGCGACTTTTAAATTTTTGACGAGGAGGACTGTGTTGGCTTGATATAGTCCATGCAGCAGCACTACGACCGTATCGCGGTCAAATTCTAGTTGTCGCGTCTGATAAGATGGTTGTGGTTGCATATGCGGGTATTGGTGAAGGCCTACCTGTCGTTGTGTGATCTCTCCCAAGTACATTGAGTCGTCTGTCCACTTAACGATGCATTCGTTGTCAGATGCTTGTTGATCGACACGAGCATTTAGTACTGCAGGTGGTACTCCAGGTCCAGTTTTTACATTGTCAACCGCAGTTTGGCCGTTTGAACAACTGCTATCACTGCAAGTCATTATCTGAAAATATAGCATAATGACGCGCATTGACACTGGAGCTTCAAGAAGCCTATTGGGCTTTAATTTGATTTCTCATAAGGTCGATGGGATAATGGACATCCCGTTTGACTGATAACCGAATATCGACGAATAATGACTCGATATAATAGACCGTGATCGGCTGACTATCGAGCAGGGATATTTAGATTCTAGACCAGGGGTGGCCAACCCGCGGCTCTTCGCTTGGTTCAATGTGGCTCTTTCCCGCATACAATAAATCTATCTGAGCCAGTGTTTCACAACCTCTTTATGCTGTTACACTCCTCCTTTACAGACTTTAAAAAAATTTCTCTCCCAATGCCAATATGTAAACCAATACGAGTAAATACCTTCAGGTTGCCCCCCCCCTTTTTTTTTTCACTAGTACGGCTATCAGCATGCGAGGCGATGCGGGGCTCACAGTCTCGGATTGATTGGCCACCCCTGTCCTAGACAGATCATGAGAGACGAGAAACCCTTCAAGCGTACAAAACAGCGCGGCTCACGCGAGAGTTTACAATCCCGTGACTGGATATCCCTGCAATCGAGGCCGATGGCTGGTGTCGATTGACTGATGGCAATAAGATCTTCCAAGCTTTGGAAAATAGGAATGATCTGCAGAGGGCTCACCTCAACGCGATATTCCACTGAATTACGTAAACCGGTGAAATTCGTTGTGATGTTGATTTGATTCTGAGAAGACATTTTGTATAGAAAGTGTACATCTGTGTTGTCATTCAGTGTTTGTACCTTCAGTCTGTAGAAGATGCTCAATATCAATTTCGATGAAATAGCAAATTGGAACGCGGCTTCCACATAGAGTTCTAATTGTAACGTCAGCAAA
The DNA here is from genome assembly GCA_030412335.1 of Botrylloides violaceus. Taxonomy (NCBI): domain Eukaryota; kingdom Metazoa; phylum Chordata; class Ascidiacea; order Stolidobranchia; family Styelidae; genus Botrylloides; species Botrylloides violaceus. Next base: position 4,051 of record JASFYC010000743.1, read on the forward strand.
ATATGCGCGATAGGAATCTATTGCTTGCTGCGTGTTAGTGCACAGAATAGAGCGTCACCTATCCCGTAAAAAATGAAACAGATGCTTGTCTAGACAGGCCTAAACAAAGCTGCTCATTACCTATGCTTTGAAGAGATCGTTGGAGTCCATGTGACGTTGATTATTCCGTCCGGACTACAAATTTCTGTTTGCAGTTGAGTTATAACAGCGCACGTTTCTTGAAATGAAAATATCTCTAGTAACTGTACGCCAGGGCACTTCACCAATATATACTGTAGGCTATATGTGCATATATGTTTTTGGCTATAATCCTCGATTCAATCACCTTCAGACCCAGTAACATGACGGCGCAGGGACATCTAACACAGAAATTCCCGCATCATGCATTTTTAGGTCTCGGTAGTTTTGAATTTCTCACAGCTCACTGTCTATAGGTTGTGCAAGTCTGCAGTCGCCCCTCGCCCACAAGTGAGCGGTCATGCTTGGATTTCTTACCGAAACTAGATTACTAATATCGCAGTTTTCGAAGTGATTTAATTTCAATACCACACTTGGCGACATGTCTTTATCCCATCTAGTTACGAGTATAACCTGTTTTCTTACTCTTGCAAATCTACCTAACTTTACGAAAGCAAGTATCTACATGTTTAGTGAAGACTGTACGATCTAAATGTACAACAATGTAAATAAGCAAAATATAACAAGCTCGGGGTTATAAACTGGTTATTTAAATCTTCGTAGAGTCATTATGTGAAAACCCCAAATACTCGAGATCGCATACGTCCTACCTAAAGGTATATTGTCTTAACGACCAGAAACATTTTCTAGGTTAAGAGTTCTATCAACCCCAAAATGAGTCTATCGCTTCATTATCACTTACCATTGCAGTCCTTTCCATAATATCCCACGACGCAGTTACACGTGTAGTCCGCAATACCCAGTGTTGCTTGACACGTGCCACCATTTTTGCACGGTGAGGTGTGGACTCTACAATAGTCGTCTGTAAGAAATATATTTATAACGTCCTAAACGTATATAGGTTTAACGACCAGAAAAGTTTTTCGGGCGAGAGTTCTATCGAATCCGAAAATGAGTCTATCGCTTCATTATCACTTACCAGTGCAGTCCTTTCCATAATATCCCACGACGCAGTTACACGTGTAGTCCGCAGTACCCAGTGTTGCTTGACACGTGCCACCATTTTGGCAAGGTGAGGCGTGAACTTTACAATAGTCGTCTGTAAGAAATGTATTCATCAAGTTTTATAACGTCCTCAACGTATATAAGCTGAACGACCAGAAAGATTTTTCGGGCGAGAGTTCTATCGACCACAAAAATGCTTCATTATCACTTACCAGTGCAGTCCTTTCCATAATATCCATCGACGCAATTACGAATAGCCGGCAGTACCCAGTGTTGCTTGACACGTGCCACCATATTGGCAAGGTGAGGCGTGAACTTTAATAGTCGTCTGTAAGAAATATATTTATCAAGTTTGATAACGTCCTAACGTATGAAGCTGAACGACCAGAAAGATTTTTCGGGCGAGAGTTCTATCGACCGCAAAAATGCTTCATTATCACTTACCATTGCAGTCCTTTCCATAATATCCCTCGACGCAATTACACGTGTAGCCGGCAGTACCCAGTGTTGCTTGACACGTGCCACCATATTGGCAAGGTAAGGCGTGAACTTCACAATAGTCGTCTGTAAGAAATATATTTATCAAGTTTGATAACGTCCTAAACGTATATAGGCTTAACGACCAGAAAGATTTTTCGGGCGAGAATTCTCTCGACCGTGACAATGCTTATTATCACTTACCAGTGCAGTCCTTTCCATAATATCCATCGACGCAGTTGCATGTGTAGTCCGCAGTACCCAGTGTTGCTTGACACGTGCCACCATATTGGCAAGGTGAGGCGTGGACTTTACAATAGTCGTCTGTAAGAAATATATTTATCACACTGATGACCCTTAATATTGATTATGATATAGGATCGTTCTTGTATAACTATAGCTTTGAATACCATCCTAAATGTCAATGCCATCAATATAATTCGCTAACTGAGTTCGGTAATGGTTCAGATTTGTCTATACTGCCTCTGCAAGACAAGTTGTTCTTCGATAAATGTGCACCTCATAAAAAATATCCGTAACAGCTTGCTGAATTCCAAAAAGTTGTGCATGGAAAAGATGAGTTAGAACCAATATCATTAGAAATAAACACTGATTTTTCTGCATGGTTTCAGGGACTGTAATGGGATTCTCGGCTTTATTAGGCCTATTATAATAGGCCATATATGTACAGACACTCGTATAGTAAGTTTCACTGTGTATATTCCGTTGCATATTTCTTGTTTCAAGACCATTAGGCCTATCGTGAGGCATACTGTGATTTTTCTGCTGCAGGTATCTGCAATCGTGTAGAGATTGTATACATTTCATTCCTACATTATCAACATAGTTACTGTAATTTTTTGTTGCGATATGTCAACATTAGAGATGTAAAGGGAAATTTTCAATCGCAGATTTCCATCTGCAATGTCGCGAAGCTCATTTTATTTATCAATGTTATAAAACATGAACAAGGTAATCTTATGCATTTTGTTTCAGTTAGTAGACCATATTGGAGGTAGGGACTCGTTGTTACGCTATAGGACTCTCGTCGAACAATCTGAGATTGGCCCACTAATTTTCTCGGCCGAATGTAATAAATCAGGCCGGAACTAAAGTAGGCCCTGGCCTACCTGTGCATTCTGTTCCATAGTATCCAGACTTGCATTTGCAATACTTTGACTCGACGCATTCTTGGTTAGTGTTGCATTCGTCCGTCGCATCGCATGAGTCTTTAAAATATGAATTATGAAAAGCTGACAAACAAATTCTTGGGATATTTAGATACGATGACGGAAGCTTATATACTTAGATGACCGTGGTCACCTCAATTCGATTACTGTACGGGATTCGCTCAAACATTTGTGGGATTTCCTAGTATTCAAAACTATGACTCCATGCTTAGTCCCAGTAAATTTGATTAGAATGGAAAACTGTGATAACCGCCTATGGTTGGCAGCTTACCTTGTCATAACGAAACGACTGATCTGAGAGGGCTCGTAATCACTAATGCATAGAAATGCGTTCGATCTAGACACTCACTGTATTGGCATAGAAATTCTTCTGATCTTCCGCACTCCCAGTCTAACCATTCGCGTGCTGTATTTATAGCCATACAACCACCTTTTCCGCCGAAGGTTCCGCCGGCTTCTTCACCCTCTCTCCTGAAATATAAGAATGTTTAGTTAGTCGAAGGATTTCAAATAATTTGTCCCATCTCTTTACCACTCTCTTCCTTAGTTACGCCGATTCGAATAACATAGTAGGGCAATGTGCCGTCGCTAACTGACTATCCTACAAGTGTTGGGATCTCTGTATAGCCAGGTTGTTAGCGATCATCTCGAGACCAGCACAATACTTACCAGTTCGTCCACGACAATGACGAACCGTCTTTCCATGTCCATTCACCGTCGCTGTTTTTCTCTAATCCAGTGAAGATGTACCGCTCACGTCTGAAAATAGGTAAACGGTTTAGGGATGTATTACATTAGATTCATTGGAAAGATGGAATGGACGTGATCACTATATCATTTACTAGTTGAACGGATGCGGTTTATAGGTAATACAGACTCCGTCTACAGACTTCACAGTTCAATATTGTGTATGTGTATGTCATGTATACTGTACATAGACTAAGAATGGATTCAGGCCGAGTAGGCCTATATTATGATGCGCAAGCCTCTGCACGAGTTAAGTATACAAACTCGCTCAATTGTTATAAAATTGGATTCTATTTATAGATATAGTAATTACCCATTCAAGATAACTCCGACACCATCCGTGATAGCTTTCGTTTTCAGTTCAGCCAGCCAACCTCCGTTTAATTCGCAGAACTGTTTTGCTTCATACTGACTGCCAACGTCGCATGTCAACTTGAAATAATATCCTTCGGTCGTTCCTTCAAGAAGCACACTGCTTGGACCTGCAAGTTCAAGATGATTTTTGCTTATTTTTGGAAATTTTGTCTAATATCATGGTCGGTGTCATTGACAACACAGTCAATCCTATACAGTCTATACACCGTCCTGCAGCTTATCATTTCCAGCTACACGCAAGTAGATCAGCTTCAAACCCAGCGAAGCATCATAAGTTAAAGTGTAGCAGAATATTTTCTCGCGGACAAGGACTCATTCGTGGCAAGGAAAATCCGGGCTTGCCGACGTTTTCACGTAGTAGTCATCAATGGCGGGCGATCAATAGATGCCGCTTAAATTTCACGAGCTTTCGGAGCACCGCTCCTCTATTCATTGAACATGGATTGCATATAGTGTAATGGAGGGCAGCCGTATCCGGTACCCAACAACTGAGCCTTGTACGTGAGAACGTCTGCTCCGAGACTAGTTCTCGCATGTTATAGCCGTCATGTCTGGTGATCGTCCTTTCACGTTTCGCAGCCACGCGGGATGCCGCTTATCTCGGGACGCGCCTCGTTTATTTATCCTTTATACGCCTTTTACTTTGTAATCCTTCTCATCTTTTAGTATGTTATTAGACTGGTAATTTCACAAGTTTTTGACCATACTTTCGTGATCATACTTTCGTGATCATACTTTCGTGATCATACTTTGGTGGATACGTTGATGACTTTGCTGAGGAATACAGTACTTTCCGGGAATCTATATTTGTGGTCGGGATTACTATAGAGAACTTCAGCAAGATAGATCGCGACTGCGTGCGTTGACAGAGACTGTGAATACGCCAGAGCTCCAATCATAGCGACTCATACAAGCCCCCTTGTATCGACCGCTACATATAGTCATGGCCTTTACTTCCCGATTATATTTGCTTTGTTGTATAAATTAATGAGCAAGTAGGCCTACTATTACTAACCTGCACAATTGCTGCCACAACTTCCTATTCGGCATCTGCAGACAGCATCTTGTTCCTTCCTCCATCCCGGTCTACAAACCTCTTCATCTCTGCACTTCGACTTGCAGGCTTGCACTGATATATAAAGTAAATGTTAGATAAGCTAGTCTCAAAACGGAAATTTGTGGCTGGAGATATTCTACAATTTTATTGTTAAGGGCTGTCTTTAGTAAATCTATGCGGAGTTGCTATCGCCAACACAAATCTTTTCAGTATCATTGGATAAAGAATTCCCAACTCCATTTCCTTACAGCTGTTGATATGGAAAACGTTTGGGGGTCTACCGGTCAGATAGCATTTCATAATATATATATTGCATATTGATGCAGCAGCCGTATGGTTCACATATTTCATCCTAAATAGAAAAAGAATAAAAAGGTGTGCCGAATAAGAAGGTGTGCCGAAAACAGGGGATTTATGATTGAATATATTCAATTGTTACCAATTGCTGTCAATTGTGATACTATGACGTATAACAGTCGGAGTGCTTGTGAAGCTTGCATGTTGTTGCAAAAAAGAGCTCTCCGCGTATATTCCTTTACCTGTACATTTCGAAGAAGCATCAACGCTGTAGCCAGGTTTACATTCACAGGTTCTTTTCGAAGGTGTGTCGAAGCATTGCGTGCAGTACTCATTGGGACCAGTGCATTGATCTTGTGATGTGCATTCACCTGAGACAAAATTAATCAATCCATCGCACTGTTGGGTGCTAAGATTGGCTCATGATTGCGCCCGCGGTCGAATGCTATGACCGTTCTGAAGTCGTATCGTAACTCTCGTAGTTACGAAAGCAGGAGAGTCGAGATTCGATGTGTTTTTACGTGTTAGTTGGCTGTAATTCCGCCACTACTCTGTACTACAGTACCGGTGACCCAACATCAAAAGCATCAGTGTATAATGTGACGTAACACCCGCGATAAACAAATTCAAAGTTTGACCGATAGTAAACTCAAACGATTCTTTTCTATGATGTCATAGACGGCTTGAGAGTGACTCACCGTACAGCGTATACTATATCGTTTTCAAATATAGATTTTAGGTACAAAATAAGGCATGTATTAAAAGAAAGGTGTGTGGGGTATATTGGGGAACGGAATGGTACTGGTTTACTCCATCAAGATGTTAATATTTAAACGGATGGCAGATTCCAATAGCAAAGTGTACAAACCTCCGGAGCAATCATGTTGACTCGATATTCCTTCAGCGAGCAGGAGAACAAATAATATATGTAGTTGCATATTATCAAACTAATCAAACTAATCTGTCCATACCATATGTATTGCTATATTTTTTATTTCGAAATGATGGCGTTTTTCAACTACTAAGGCCATATACGCCAGGTCAATGCTCACGGTATACGTGTCAATCTTTCCGGCTTCTAACCCGGATCAATATTACAATCGCGACTCTTCGCACTCCTTTGATACCGACTGCCAATCAGAGACGAACGGATACCAATTTTAAAATCTTTGGCTTAATTCGGTCGGAGATCGAGCCTGGAGCCTTCCGATCAGAAGGCGGATAGTCTAAACCACTTGTTCAATTGAACGGTATTTTTTTCGATTAAATGGCGTTTTACAGCTTTTACAACTACAGTATTTAGTTCTTGTACACCAGGTTCATCGTACTCGATATGGCTATTCCCGGGTTTCATCAAGCGATCAGTCAGCGCGTAAAAACGACTGATGCTTGGTTTAACGCCAATCGCAATTAGCGCTGGTAAGACAAACAACCTATTCTTTGTCCTCTTTGGAGAGATGAATAGAGCCTCTCACGCGGTGTGTTATTTATTCTAAATTCTAACCACTTTCAATTTTACATGTTAAAAATTTCCTCGCAACAATTTCATAGCAAATTTCATAAATTTAACATATCAATCTTATTAGGTCTAGGGATATTTTACAACGTTGGACGTTTACGAGCGGCTCACTGACGTAGACTATGAGAGGACAATATTAGTACATTTATTTAGATAAGCGTTAGCCTATGTAGGCTATCAACTCTCAGCGAACTAAGGAGGTTTAGTACTTGATAATCCTCGATATTCATGAAGTACAATAATTGGCATCGGCCATCAATCAAGCTGGAAGGTCATATAGGACGATCTCTTGCTCATATGACCACCGCCATAACACTCAACATTTCTCTGCTTTCAGACCGTTTTATCTCACGGGCCTATGTCTCCTTAGACGTACGCGCATCACAGACGTGTGTCAATGCAAACTGACGAGCAAGTGAATGCGGGGCTTTATATCGCAGAAGAATCACTTGACTCAGGAATGAGTACAAAAGTGGCAGATAGTTCATTCTTCAGCTTGAAGATATATTTCATGTGCCGTTTCGAAATGTCTTTTTTTGCTTCACACTCGCTCATTTCTGACAATGACTGGATTACCATAGAATAGCTGTCAGTCGCATCGCTATTGTTGTTACGTTAGCGTAAATGATACTTGCGTGTTGCGTCACAGTGAAATGAGTCCCATCTATAAAAATCAACTTCTTTATTAACAAACGCGACTTCTTTGGCGTCAGCTTTCAACGACAGAGGTAATTGTGTTGATTAATAATAGTGTAATAGCATATACAGGTCACATATGGGGCGGCCTGTTATCGCGTCAGGAGTCGCTTTCGCGATGGTAGGTTGTATCGTGGCCTTACTTTAGTAGGTTGTGGCTGTATATGTTCATGACCTACACTCAGCCAATCTCCTTCTTACTGGCCGTTTTGATCTTTTTTTGTTTGTTCACCACTCATGGGGGGGCTGAAATGTGTAAACCGCTCGGTTGGTGAATAAATATATAATACAACAAAAAAAAGAAATACCTTACCGCTCTCACATGAAGTATAGGTATGAAATATATATGAAATTCTATGTATGAAATATTGAATGTAAACACCGCGCCTTTCCGATGTATAATACTTGATGCGAATTAAGGCCATTATCATTTTCTCTACGAAGACGGCAATGGGTAATTCCAGAAGAGCATTTCTTGCGATTTCGATTTTTGCAGTAGCTGTACTAGGTCAGCTTTACCGGTAAGGAGAAATGCAGTTGAGCTAAAGGTCGATAAAAGCTTGTCAGCAATTAGGCACAGATACATCCTACCTAGGGCTGGGCAAAATCGAATAGTATAAAACATCGAATCGACTAGTTTTACCCGAATCGTATTGAATACCGAATAAATATACCGCTGGCCTATAGATATTACAAAAATTGACGAAAGTTTGATTGATATATTTATTATCAAAAGTCGAGAATATACAGATTGTAGCAGGTTTTGCGCAGCCAACGTTGAATGAATGAACCAAATTGATAAGAAACGCAGGGAAGTAGAGACGCAGCCACCTAAGTCTCAAGTATAGTATAGCATGGGTGATCATTATCTGTGTGCGTTGAATGACTGATTATTGCAAAAACTTGACTGCGACGGCCAACTGAAGAGTCAGTTGAGCTGGAGTAGCGGCTCGGTAAGATCTACAGTTAACTACACATCGAGTGCTTGACCGCTGCATTCATTCATTGTAGACAACGGTCGATCAAATATATTGATAAAAGTCGATATATTGTGTGGCGCGTTTGTCAAATAGCGTCTACAGACCTCTAATCGTTACCTTGATCGTTTTATTGCACCGCATGTATTTTTTGTAATACTGTAAACGTAGGAGTATTCAGATTTTCTCTCGCTATATGTGTCATGTTTCGTACTGCTCACAATCGAATATTATGAAGCATCGAATCTATTAATTTCAATCGAATCGAATACCGAATAGACGCGGCTAACTTATTTAATAACCTAATTCGATAAAATACGATTGGAAATATATATTATCAACGGTCAGGAACATTCAGAGACGCAACTAGCCAAATGTGAAGTCATGTTTACGACTTCATGGCGTGTTGTCATGGAACAGAAAAATGCACAAAAGTCCAATTTATAACTGTGGCACCAGAGAAAAGCAGTGCTCAAGATAAATCCCTCATGGCTACGTCGACGTTTTGAAACGCGTATAGAGCCTTTTCAAGTTGTTGTAGTATTCGAAAAGAGAACGGATTGCTATTCGATTCGATTTGAAGTATTTCAATTTGAGTGCCCAGCCCTAGTTACGTTGACGTTGCTGGTACTGAACTTTTGTTTGGTTAAAGGTTAAGTTCCGTTTGAAGGCTGGTGAACCGAGATACAATAATTTACGAGGTACGACAAAATGTCAACACAAATGTAACGCCCACCCTCGGTAAATCGGATTTATACTATAAATTCGCAAGATATTTCTTCAAATGACTTTTGCGTGTTACACTGTACTTTTACCCTCGAAACATGCTTTAGGAAACATTAATTTCAATGTCTTACAGATCCTTTGGCACGCCGTGGAGTGAAATGAAATATCATCGTGAGTTGAATGGTTGGTTGCTTTCATATAGGCCCCACTATTATAGGTTGAGGTGATAATCTCTGCGTGGCAGCGCACAACATGCTATAGATTCATATCATGGGTAGCCTATACTACTATTACTGGACAATTTTCTTAGGAAGAGACGGTACTCTGCGTGTCTGTGGGGAAGCACGCACTGTTTTATAGATTCCCCTGAGTGCGCATGTCACAATTGCGTCGATAGAATCGTTGAGATAACATTTTTCTATTACCAGATGGCAACAGTAGCATCACGTCATTTGCGGCAGTGGGAGTCCGTTCTAAAGTTTCTATGAACACCTCGCTAAACGCAAAAGGAGGATATTTTAAATCTCTAGTCACGCCTTCCATCAGATCATTTCTCAAATTCTGGTATCGTGAAAGGTAATATGTACTTATCGACATCTATATAAATAAAAGAGCCTGTTTGTCTGTTTGTCTGTTTGTCTGTTTGTCTGTTTGTCTGTTTGTCTTGTATATAGACACGGCGAAATATGGTATATTCTGTTTACTATTTACTGTATTCAAACAATCGTTCACCGGTATCCGTTATTACTCATAGATATGTTTTAAGAGTGGATAAATCTCAAAAGTCACCGGTAGAAAACGCAACACAGCAAATTAATGATTTGCAGAAACTATCTACAGAAGTATGGACGAAAATTTGGAAACGACAGGTACGTGTGCGGGTTCTGTACCATATGCGTAGAGGCCGATATTTCTTTTTATTGTGTGTGCTCGATCTTCATCTGATTGAAAGAGCGGATCTCCGAAAGATTGTGAAGTTATAATTCTCAATAAACCAAGGTTGAACGTTAAAACTGTGGTGATATTTTTTATGATATCAATTGATCGTCCGCCATGGGCTCAACTATATTCTTGAATCACTTCATTCATTCATAACATTTATGGCTATTAGGCCCTGTCGTACGTTTGAATGACTGGAGTTATTCGGTCATCCTTCTGTATACAACCTACAGCCAGTCATAAATCCGCCGAATATAACAGCGTTTGGAAATACGACTACCTCTAATCGGTATACTTCTCGTGTACAAGTGTCAACAAAGATTCTCACTTGTAGACCCATGCAAAATCTGCTTTACATTTTGTTCAGAATCCAGAAAACTGTGACAAAGCACAACTACTTGTTTACGACATTCTTTCATGGCGATGCGGCTTCGGTTGTACGTCGCATGTTACTTTAATGCATTTCCTACTGGCTTTCTACGCGAACAGAACGTTTGTATTGAAATCGCGTGGTTGGTCGTACGACAAAGAAGGATGGGACCACTACCATATGCCTCTTGGAAAATGTGATTATAACGGGACGATGAAATCGCTTCCCGTATTATCAGGTAGTAGCAATAGTTCGAATCTATTCAGTCTACCAGTGTTGTGCGAAGTAGTCTATATCGGGCAAACCCAGCGATCCCCAAAATTTTCATGTTACATGCCCCGTGCCATCTCCCAGCAAATATATTGAACAAAAGACCGTACCGGTATATCTCGCGGGGCGTCACTCTCTTTCTCTCTCTCTCCCTCCTCTCTCTCTTTCTCTCCCTTTCTTTCTCTTTCCCCCTGCGTCTCTTTTTCTTTCTGTCTCCAGCTGACGGCTATACATGCTTTTATAGGTAATACTTCTGACGTCAGAGTTGTCCGTAGTGTCCACAGAGGACCGTACCGACGGTACGACTGGAAAATCCCACGAAACATTCTGGGCAAATTAAAAAGCATTCACAGCGACCCGTACGCTTGGTGGATTGGTCAATTCGTCAGTTATATGGTCAGATTCCAACCGTGGTTGGTGGAAGTATTAAAAAACAAAGCTCACGTAACGAATTCTACAGTTGGGTAAGTTGGCCGCAAGTAAGAACCGTAAATTTGTTCCTTTTTGAAGCGTACCATTCTGCGCATGAACTCATTCTCGTATTTGTTGCTGTTTTGAATTCATGACACATCTTCTTTTTTCGTTTATCTTTCATTTTTGCAAACGTTTCGCAGACTAGACGTCAGGGCAGCCGCACAGAAGCCACTGCTTGGTAACCTCGTCCAGTATACCCGACAGAATATGACAAAGTCAAGTTCTGCATTTATCATCTACCTTACATACCTGGCAAATAGAGCGGACTACTGTGAAATCCACATCCCTCAGCTATACCTTGATAATAATTGCCGAAGAGATAGACCAACGGATACCAATTTTTAGAGTGATCGCTTTGACTCGACCGAAAATCAAACCAGGGAATTCTACATCATCACCCGATCCACTGAGCGATAGTGCGTCAAGTTAGATGTTGATCGAAACGTAAAATATTCCGTTGAATTCATACTGTGTGTTTTATTTCCACAATAAGTTTACACATACGTTGGGGGGACAAGCTGAATAGAGACGCAGTCAAGCACCCGGTGTCACAATACATGGATTTTGCGTCAAAGTGGTTTGAGAGGCCAGAGAATCGAGGTCAAAATAAAACTGTTTACGTCGCCACAGAAGAATCAAGTGCGTGGAAAAATCTGGAGGATAGGTATGATCTTCAAATTTATTCTGCTCTTTGTCCGACAATTTTGCCGCGGAGGCTTTCACTTCACTTCACTAGATTTTGGAATTTTTCTGCTACAGTCCGAATTCCTTCATGGCAGCTAATGTCTTCTGTCCTTTTTTAAAGAGGTGCAAGAATGTCTCCGTGCTTCTTCAATCATCGATACATGCAACCCTCTAGATCCCTTGGTGCAAAGTATGCCAGTACCAATTACATATATTCATTTAATTATTGCAGTTTCAGTAATTTTTCCTTCTATGGTTCTGGATACGTGAATCGAAGCAGAGAACTGGATTACAAAAAGGGCGCAGGATATGGGAAACGAGCTAATGAATTGGATGCCATTGTAGCAGACATTTATTTCCTTTCCAAATGTCCCTATATCGTGTGCACTTTCTCATCAAACGTAAGATGCTGTATATGATATACCGCCAACGTGTATTTCGGTAATGATCCATTTATGACATTGTGGCATCAGCAGCAACCCTGTACATTCAGGGGACTCATCCACCACTCTATCTTTCGATATGATCTGTTGTGACATTGTGAGCTTAGAACCAAGACAGCTAAAAGCAAAGGCTTATGTCAGCCTCACAAATCCAAAACGTCAATAAAACGACGCGGTCTGCATATCTAAGTCGTTGAAAAAGGCAAAAGCCGCCAATACTCCCAAACCACAGCCACAATGACGTGTGTTGTAATACATTTCAATATTCTGGACATTAGACGATAAAACTCTGGTTACATGTCTAGTACTAAGCAATGACTTTGCGAGCTTATAAACGTCGTGCTTCTGTTCACAACAATATTCTGTAATATAGAATCGAAACCGAAGACAAAATAGTACAAACGGCGAAGCTCGCGAATCAGCCAAAAAAATATCAGTTCTCATTCTGGTGTATTCGGACCACTAGCAAGCTCCAGGCGGACCACCTTTGCGGGTCGCGGAACGGTGGTTGCCGACCACTGGTCTGAACCACTCGGCCACAACAATGTGTTATAGATATGTTATAGATCATCTGCCTTTAGATTTGTCGTATGCTTTTCGAAATGATGTCAATTCACGAAAGAAATCCTCGTAATTCATTTCAAAGTTTGGATTCAACTTATTATTGGCTGATGGGATTTCCAAAATGTCGAGGAACAGCAGACCATGATGGTTCTGGCGATAAGCGTGACGTAGACTTGAAGATTGGAGACACGTTCGAAATTGCTAGATACGTTTCTCTAAATAAGAGGAACGGTTTCGCATATGGTACCAACACCAGAACCGGTCAAAAAGGACACGTGCCTATAAACAAATTAGAAATCATTGTGCAACCTTTAGACTTTGATATGTAGCCCGTACGACCTTCCCTATGGTATTTCATCCATGTCCTTCTGATAAGGAGAGGGAGAGAGGGATTGTATGTTATGCTGTCTTAGTATATTATATATTGTAGACAATGTAGGAACACAACGTTAATAATATATTATTATATAGAAGATTTCAGTAGCGCTTATCGCTGAGCAGCGTTTTGCACCACGAACAATAGAACCATCTCCATATCTCCATTTATATCGTCTCGTACTTTCACTATTAAAGCGAAGTTCACTTTAAATCTCGGTCTGGTACGTCCAATCTAGGTCGCGAGTGAGATTTCCGGAGTGAGTAATAGTAAATATGGAGTACGCAGGTCACATATAGAGGCGGCCTGATATCGACCATATCCTAAAACTCAACGATGATGTGTATAAAGCGATAAATAATCAAAGATCCGTCGTCGCTGTGTTTATCCACATCTAGAGAGCCTACGACATGGTTTGGCGTGACGGGCTTCTGTTGAAGCTGGCTAAATTAGGCATGCAGGGGAATATGCTCCAATGGGTTCGTTCATTTTTGACGAATAGATCTTTTCAGGTTCACATTGGTGGCACCCTCTCTATGGTTTTCTCACAAGAAAATGGTATCCCACAGGGTAGCGTTATTAGCCCAATTCTCTTCGCAATTATAGTAAATGACCTGCCTGATGTGATTCGCTCGGACAAAGCTCTCTTTGCTGATGACTGCGCCATGTGGAAATTCGGCTTCAACATCCCCTCACTTTTAGCCATGGTCCAAGACTCCCTCAACGCTGTCCAGAGTTGGTGCGATCAATGGGGTTTCAAACTCTCAAAGGATAAGTCAGTTGCAATGCTGTTCACCCGAAAACGTAAAACCTGTCGACCCCTCTTTGTACTCGATGGCACTGCTCTTTCATTTTTCGATAGCTGGAAAAACTTGGGCATTATATTCGATAAAACTCTGACCTATAAGAACAACATTGACTATATACCCAAAAAATGCATCCGACGCATTCAAAGCTTTCATCCGAAACGGTAATTCTGTGCAGTGAAACAGACAACGAAGGAAATCTTTGTGTTTCTTCACAAGCTACAAACAAAAGATACGGCAACAACCCTGGCGTAGCGCACAGGTCATATGGATGTCCCAGGCAACGAGGAGGCAGACTGGTTGGCTCGTCTTGCTGCGGAGATTTCCCCGGACAGCCGTGGCAACAACACTGTTGCTTTCCTTGAGCGAGCAGGAGAACAACAAATAATATAATGTAGTTGCATATTATCAAACTAATCGATCAGACTTTCCATACCATATGTATTGCTATATGTTTTTTGGAAATGATGGCGTTTTTCAACTACTAAGGCCATATACGAGGTCAATGCTCACGGTTTACGTGTCAATACTTCCGGCTTATAACCCTGATTAATATTACAATCGCGACTCTTCAGCTTGAAGATATATTTCATGTGCCGTTTCGAAAATCCGTTCTTGCTTCACACTCGCTCACTTCTGACAATGACTGGATTACCATAGAATAGTTGTCAGCTGCATCGCTATTGTTGTTACGTTAGCGTAAATGATACTTTCGTCACAGTGAAATGAGTCCTATCTATAAAAATCAACTTCTTTAATTAACAAACGCGACTTCGTTGGCGTTTGCTTTCAACGACAGAGGTCAGGGTAATTGTATATACAGGTCACATATGGGGCGGCTTGATATCGCTTATTGTTAGGTTGCATCATGGCCTTGCTATAGTCGGTCGTGGCTGTATATGTAAATGACCTACAAAATTAAGGCCATGATACAACGTAACAATACGTGACTCATGATGCGACGTCAGGCCGCCCCATATTCGACGTATGAGTCATATAGGCCAATATTGCGTCTGGCAACACTCTATGTTGTTGACTCGTCCACTGTCCACGTCTATGATGCGACTTTCCGAGGTTGATCTATTGAGCGGAGCGTGTTAGTAGCCACATTCGGCTCATCTCCTTTTTGCTGACATTTCTGCACCACAACCCACAAGAGAATGATACAAATTTTACAACTTCAGCTCTCTAATGTCAAATACCACGCTAGACACGACCCATCTTCACACCTTGTTTGTCCGAGTATCGATGTAAACAACGCCGTGTCCGTTCTAGCGGAATTCGCTTTAGCGACTTTCTGCAAGGGTCTATAGCGGGTCTATAACGTTTGCGAGGAGTGTTCATAATGTCGCCCCAGATGGTCTCCAATCCTCGAATCAGCATCACAGGGGCAGCTTAAGTCACTACGCCAATTCACCCAGTCGTTCTGTTATATAGGCATATATGTTGTTGACTCGTCCACTGTCTCAACGTCTAAAATCTGACTTCGAGGTGACTGTATTAGTAGTCAGTAGCAGTCAAAAACATATATACCTATATAACACACATCCACATTCGGCTCATCTCCTATTTACTGAACTTTGTGTTATTTTTTTTATTAGTTTGGTTGCTATTTAAGCCGCAACACGTGAACAAAGTCGGTATCTGGGAAGCTGTAATTCCAATAGTTATCCAGGCTATAAACTTGAAGTATTGACACGTAGGCCTATATCGTAAGCACTGACCTGGCGTAAATGACCGTAGTAGTTGAAAACGCCATAAATTCAATATAAAACAAAACAAACAAACCCACAATACAATACATTTCTTCACCAGAAAAGAGAAGGAGACAAATTTCACAACTTCAGCTCTTTTACGAGTCTCATTATTGTTGTGCCAGAGAAATTTCGAAAAAAAATGCTTTCTCCGAGAGTCGAAGCCCAAGCCCGTACATGGGATATCCACACCGGGAAGGAAGTTACAAATTAGCGAGTTATCCGATACTGGAACTGATCTTTGATATAGGTTACAGCCGCAGTCTATAACATTGCGGTGACACAGCACTTAATTCAATCGTATTATTCGGTATCTACACGTTGGTCACTGGTCCGAGCAAATGAAGAGAGGTGGCCTTGACAAGAAGAGCATCTGTAGTGGAGGATCACCGCCCGCACTTGCCACCATACATTTGCCATACCATTCCATCATCAGTCGATGAAGAAGCAGAGTTACGAAAGCTTGTGAATGTCATAATTCTCAATCAATCAAGGCTGTACGTGGCATCTGTGGGTAATTTTATATAAGATATTTATTGATCGTGCGCCCTCAGCTCCACTATATTCTCTGATATGCCAAAATCACTACTCTTGCGATACTCATAGCCACCATAAGGGACATACCTACGGCCAAATGACATGGAAGACCTCTAAATATAAATATATCCCATCTGACGGGTAGATTCTAGGGGCTGTATTCATTAGTTTCACATTTTTCAATGTCTCCTCGGAATTTCTTCTGGTCTTCATCAAAGGTTTTGGTAAATTGGATCAGCTGCCACGTCGTCCTTCACAACTTCGTTATTTTCGTAGACAGCTTTTTGCGACATGTAGAGTGAGAGGATTTGGAAGCAAAACTTATACTGTGCCTGAAAAATTGATGAAATATGGGATATGTAGTTAGTGAAAGGCTTTAGGGTCGTCCCTTGTCTCTATTTTGCGCCCGACACAGTTTCAGCTAATGCCATTGAGCCTGAGGTGAGGAAGTCTGTATCAAATGTAAGGCCAATCCATAATAATCAAATTCATCCCTGGAGTGAGTTGCAAGAGTGTTCTATTGTGCGAATTTGTAACTGGTGATGCACCCCTGTATTATCTTAAAATTACTATTAGCTGCCGAGTGGTGAGCTTTAGTGAGCTGACTTGAAGGCATTGTTTGGTGACGTTGCAAAACAACTGTGCTTGTTTACAACTGAGGATAAAAAATGCGATATTATTGCGTCACGACCAAGATCAATCGGGGTTGCCGGAGCAACGAATCAGGTTCATCGCGAAATTGGTGAAAAGATATAGACTCTGCTTACCATACCCGCAGTTGCAACACGATTAGACTTTCGCAAATTTGAAAGTGTCGATAGATTTCACTTACCAAAGTTTTAACCATTCCTGGGCGGATATCCCTCAAGTCTTTGACAGTTCGAAAAACATCGACACAATTTTCTGCTTCTAATCTTGCGATAAGATTCACCACGGCAATAAAAACCCCAGTTTTTCCGAGGCCATCACTGAAACGAAAACAACGACGTTTCGAGAAGGTAGGGAATTAATTCATCACTTGACTGCCCTTCTGATTGAGAGGTAGGCCTAATTAGTACAAATTCAAACCGTTCCTGCTTTGCTTTGGTGGAGGCGTTGGGTGGGTTGTGGTTATGAGGACACTATTCCAGGATATAACTCCGAAATATCGACTTCATGTTTCATATGCATTTACCTGAGTAGTTCATTAAATCAAAATAGTAACTGCTCACGTGCAATGAACCATGACGGTCGTTTGTTTATTACGTTGAAATGCATTGAGGCGATTGACGAGATCCAGAAGCCCGGCGCCGTTTTCCGAAGGTAACTCTGACGCCCATTCTCTGAAGTGGAATTGCTGGATATTCTAAATTGGAGTATTTGAATAACAAAATCGCCTACTAATGTCAATGTTTTATCAAACAATGATACACTGCAGGCAGAATAGCGTGTTACTCAGAGGTCAGAGCTATCGTAGAAAATACCGATACAAGGCAGAGATGAGGTTTGTTTGTTTATTTGGAAATTATGGCGTTTTCAACTAGTAAGGTCATTTACGCCAGGTCAATGCTTACGGTATAGGCTACGTGTCAATACATCTATTTTATAACCTGGATCACTATTACAACCACAACTCTCCACATTTCCGCGAAAACCGACTGCCAGTCAGGGAGAACGGTTACCAAGAGATGAGGTCAAATTTGTTATTATTGCGTCATTGAGAAAGAGGAATCGGGGTTGTACCAGCGTTTCAGTAAATTCATACCCGTTGATCTTTGCCTTTTCTTGAGACACGTAATGTCCGTTCAGTGGTTGCTCTGACGTCATTCTCCATTGTTAACTCAACCGTGACATCGTTAAATTTCACGCGCTCGTCTTGCGTCATTGCCCAGTATGACGCATATTGCCCTTCTGAATCCTTAAAAATTATTCGGACTGCATTGACTAGTTTTGCATAATCTGGCCAAAATGCTTGCAATGACGTCATAATTTATTTTTAAAAATTAGAAATTTTCGTGAAAATCCTGCTCGCGGGGAACATTGTGCTCAGGTAAACACTGTGGTCGGGGGGAACCACGGACTATGGGGAACCATGTGCTCACAGGGAGCACTGTGCTAACGGAGAACAATATGCCGACGGGAAACCCTGTGTCCAAGATGCAAAAAATGTTCATTTCGATCCAAAAGCAAACGTAGAAGGGGATTCCAGAACAGGCTTTGGTACAGACCCTAACATAGCAACATGTTACCAACCAACCTTCATGACACCATCAAGGGTATCTAGCATCACAATAACGTCCACGTTATTGTCCCAAATCGCTCTTAGGAAATATTCAACGGTTGAGGTTGTCGGACCTTCTGCCGCAATCAACTTTATATTGTCGTTGTAAGCCTGAAGTGTGAGACGAGGATGCTTTCAACGGATGCGGGCAATGGCAGAGTGACATCACTGCAGATCTGTAAGCTCTATCCTAGTATATAAAGCACCTTGCCGAGTTCATATCCCGAGATCGCATGCTAAAAATGGTATCAATAGTGCGGGGTGACTTCGATAGTCTACTGGCTCCTGCGGTCCCTTCATTCCAGCCTGCATATGCACTTCATGCTAGCATATTATGCATATGCATCAATAGTGTCTGTAGGCCTTTATATACATATCCTGCGAATCTGAGTAAATGCAGCACAAATCAAATATGGACAAAACAAACATCGTCCTTCCCTTTCAATTATTCAAGGAACGGTCGATGTTAACTCGTTTCGGCATTTACATAAGGCCACCTTTATCGCCATTTACGGTGGCTGCAATATCCTACCAGGCATCGAAAGATATATGCCTGGTCCTATCAGTATTGGCAAGAACAGGGAGGCCATCCTACTGTATTTCATTGCATAATTTCTCAGTATCGTGACGACACTTACGTCAACGAAATTAGCGTTCACAGTCACCCGCTCAGTATCATTTGCTTGTCTTATGATCGCAACGCTTGAGTGATTTCCTGACAATGTTTCACAAGGTTTGTTGGACATGGAAACGCGAGACTATTGTTTCATTACATTACCTCCAGACTGCTCTCTGATCTGTGGCGCAAATGAATCGGCTTCGGAAAGGTTCGTATATTCTTTGGCAACTCTAAGAGTGGAGATCAAAAAGACATCTTAAGATATACCTGGCTTAAGGCTTTAGGCCTTGTTGTTCATACGCGTCTACTTTAAAGCGACAAAAGACTTATCGCAGCGTGGTTGCAACTATTTCTATAGACGGAATATGTACCAGGATAATTTCATTCTTATGAAGCGTCCATTATAAGTTTTTGTCGCACGGTTAGAAGTTTAAAAACCCGGAAGAAAATTCAAATCAGGTTTAACAAGTTACGACACATATTGTATCCCCATCCTAACGGTGGAAATCAGATGGTAGACAACCAATCAGAACAGGTGTTGGATGCTTCAGGTCACGCCCTTCACAAATGACGTCTTGCGCCCAGTTCGCCATGAGAGCGTGGCGTACAAGACCAAACTGCAGGTCATGTCATCCATGCATAATCCACCCAATGGAGTGACTGGTCGGAATACCCTGGATGAGGATGCTGTTTGGTTTGCCCTAACGTCTAGTCTAAAGAAAAGAAAATGTCAAACGAAAGAGAAACAACAAAATCTCACAATGTGCCTTGAATTTTCTCAGCCAACTTGGTCTCAGGAATATCGGTGTCTTTGAATGTATAGTTTTCCAGCATCAACTTATGAAGCATCTGGTACTGAGCCTTTATAAAGATTGCAAATTTAGCTCGCCTCATACCAGAGTTTGAAATTACATATACACATTAGGTCTACATACTGGCTTGGTAAAGGCGGTGTAATGGATTGGAGGTTAAGTCTGTTGCAAATCTTTTACGGTATCTATTTAACGTTCACAAGTCATCCACGGTCCATGGTCCCAAATGTGGTCTCGCGCCCAATGCGGCATGCGAGTGTGGTGGAGAGAAGCAAACCGCGAATCATGTCATAAAATCCTGTACTATACCAACGGAGTGACCGGTCTGAAGAACCTGGATGAGACCACGAGAAAGTGGTTGGCCTGACGTCTAATCCGAGGAAAAGATAGCCATCAGCTCCACTATATTCTTTTACATATCCATGAAACTTACACTTGTTTGCACCATGTCAACTCTTTGATGTCGCATCTTCAATACACATCGGTTGATATTTGTACTGTCTCCTGTCTCATCGTCCAGAATATCATATCCAATGAACGTACCAGTTCGTCCAATTCCAGCACTGAAATATTTCAAGTTTCACAGGTCAATAAATGTATATCCCTGGTTTGGGATTTATGGCGTTTTCAACTACTAAGGTCATTTACGCCAGGTCAAGGCTTACGGTATACGTGTCAATACTTCCGGCTTATAGCCTGGATCACTATTACAACCACGAGTCCCGCACTTCCCCGATACCGACTGCCAAGTAGGGAAGAAACGGATACCAATTTCAAAGTCTTCGATTTGACTCGGTCGGGTTTCGAACCCGGAACCTCCCGATCAGAAGGCGGACAGTCCAAACCACTCGGCCAACTGAACGGTGATAAATGTATAAGTATACACGTATAGGGATGATTCAAGATATCGTCCAAGTCCAAGTCTAAGACGAAGTCTTTGTTTGACTCGCTGGACAATCTTTAACCCCGTATACTGCCAGATCAAAAGTTGGACAGTCGGCCAAGTTGAGTTGAGGTTGAGTCGAGTAGACTTGCGAATAGAGACATTATTTACCTGCAATGTACCAGGATTGGTCCGGCATCGTTTAATGAATGATATTTGACTATCACCTTCTTATGAAGCCGAAGGAAAGTTGAAGTAGTAGAAGGTACTCCGTGGTCAGGCCATCTCAGGAATTGATATTGGACTACTTCTTTCGCCAACTGGAATAAACCCCAGATCACGTTGGGCAAATAATACTCGGTGTATCCACCGATCTCAATCTATCAGTATCTATGTCGCACTAAGGTCCTGGCCTTCTTGTGGACAGTTGTTTTGGCAACCGCAATCCCAAACTCTAATTTAGACTCAGTTTTACCAATTACCTGATCTGATACTTCCAACTTCAGTGTCCGTTTTATAATACCACCCATGTTGCTCTCACTTATATTGTGAACAGTTACATTATTGAAGTTTGCACGAGAGTTGAGAGACGGCCAATATTTTTCACATTTCACCTGAAAAGGACTCCGATTTGTTTTTGTCCTTATTTCACATTTTATCCCCCAGATCGCATGATACACACACACACACATATATCCTCTAGGTATAGGTATACTCTACTATATTCTTTAGTTCCAAAAGAGAGATCCTCTGTGGTAACGCGTTTGGAAAAAGTTGAAGATAGACTTACTTTTCCGAGTTCTTTACATTTAGTCAGCATGACTATGATGCGACATTTCTGTTCTACGACCATTCTCCAGAAATCTACTGTCGTGATCGGCAATGGACCTTGGGCTGCGATGAAACGTTTATGTCCACCCTTGATAAATTATTTTAGAATTTGTAACAAAGATTTAATAAAGATGGTAAGATTTGATTGTATTTGAAAGGTTTTCAACACTTGGACGCGGCTGTAGATCTATAGCCATGTTAACATGATTGTATATATAATGGAAATGGTTACAGAGCGAGAGCGCGTCGTACTTAGCGCAGGAGTTGGTAGACATTGTGGTCCGCAAACACATCGGGTTGTACAGAATCATCATAACGTTAGCAAAAATGAGCCCAATCGTTATAGCCTAATAGCGAGTACCCGGCTGTGATAGTATATTGCAGTCACCGTAAAGGTTAGTAATGTATATATGATCACATATACGCCCTCCACGGCCCCACGAAGCATCTGGTGTTCTTTAGAATCCATATACGCTGGTTGTAAGTGGACAGGGGGAACAAGTTTTCCTGGTCGGAATTGGCTCGGGTGCGTTATAGTTTGGCGATATTTGTGCTATACTAACCTGAACATAACATGCGTTGATGTAGCTTTCATAGTCGCTGTTACCAGTTAAAGACACCCGTGTTTTGTCATCTAGACAGAAAGGAAACAGCAAGTAAATGTTTGCACATAATATCTATGTTTGAGTGCATAGTTTTATCCCACCACAAATAAAACGATGCCGAACAAAAGAAGACATTGTAAAGAAAATCGCCACATATTTAAATTTTGGACGTGGTTTGTTGAGAATTATAACGTTAGTGGTGAATCGTCTTTACGATATATCAAAGAATATAGTTGAGCCGTTGGCGGACGATCAATAAATATCGTGGTTTCACACAGATTTAATGTCCAGCATTAGTTTAATGAGAATTAGAATGAATGAATGAATGTTCTAGTTCTAATTCTCAATAAACCAAATATGGACGTTAAATCTGTGGCGATCTTCTTTACAATATCTATTGATCGTTCGCCATCGCCTCCACTACACTGTTCAAACGGAAGAAAGAATACACCCAACCCGAACATCTTCTGAAACTCCACCATGTAAGACGATACTTACATGGTAAGATATTGACGTAACGGTTCTTCGACATCGTTTCAGGAGTTTTGCCAAATGTGACGACCGGCGCATTCATTTTGGAAATTCTTTTCAGTTTCTGGGAAATAAACGATGGCCGACGTGAGATTCAAAATCCGTATCACAGTCGAAGCTGTAGTTCAAGATAACGTAAACTGGGCCTGGTCTACTTGGGCTGGGTATCAAAATGACATCAATAAAACATGTCTGGCTAAAGTCTTAAACCTGGTTTCCATCCGCGTCCATTATAAGGCAATGAATGCCTCATCGGAGCATCTTTATCCTATCCAGAACACGTGCCAACTCCGCAAGATTTTCTCCATAGACGGAATAAGTCCGAGGATAAATTCCTTCTCACAAAACGGACTTAACATCGGGTTCGGTTCAGGTTCATCCAAAAGTAGGTTGACTCGAGTTCATTTCGGTTCGGTTCGGGTTCCGATTCGCAGCCCGAAGTAGTTCACACCAGTGAAACCACGACCCCAGGAAAGTCAGTAGAGGGACTTGATCTTGAAGCAGCGCGTTTGTGTTTAAAATATCCTGCTTACCGCATGCTGATTTTTAAACTGTTTACTCTCATTCGCAGACATCGACAAATACCGTTGCTTTAAGTCACACATTAGGATAGAAGTATCGTTCGTTCCACCTGAAAAAAGTAGACATAGAAGTTGTCGATCGTATGAAGAAAGAATCACCACTGATTTAACGTCAAGCCATGGCTTATGGACAATATCAGATAACTTCTCGTGTAAACCATAGCTGTACTCTAAGCATTGACCTGGCGTACATCACCATGGTAGTTTTTTTGTTTACCAAAGTATTTTTGAAAAACTCCACAGAGCCAACCGGGCCGGGCCAAAGAGACACATATATCTCGAGATAAACAACTTGAAGGTGTCTCCTGTTTTAGATTAAGGCCATCTACAAGATAGCTTCAAGCAATGAAACTACTTCATGAAAACAAGCGCGAGCTGTAAAAGACATCAAATCATTTGATGGTAACACACGAATTGAGCACATATCCCTGACAAGATCTGGGTGACAGACCCTGAGTGTTGAACGCCATAAATTCAAAAAACAACAACAACGTCCGGCCTCGTTTTATGCAGGATATCTAATAATAATCAAAATTCGCTCTAAACCAAGGACAGCCGATAAATATGGTGAATCTTCTTTAAGATTGTTATTGATCGTTTGTCAACGGCTCACTATATCCTACATTCACTGAACACAATACACGGGATGTTTCAGATATTTAAGCCTACTGTCGCATACCTTCAGTCGGAATATTATTGTTAAAAACTTCATTAAGCACTACTGATACCGTCCGACCTTTGAACTTGGCCGCCCATTTTCTGAATAACACAATTTGTTCAATAGAGTCAAATTTGAGAAGCAAAGTTGACCTGTCAGCTGGATGTCGCATATTCTAAATATTCTAGTGTTATAGTACGTGCTTTTACGGTAGTAGGGTGATACCATTTACTAAAGAGGCTTGTCAACATTGAGCGTACGTTTGGACAGAATTTCGTAATTTTAAACGCAATTCTGGGTTCTTTTTTGGATACTGTACCATGCAGTAGGCCATGACTGTACCCTTTCTTAATCGTGGAACTGCCCTAGATAGCCCTGTCCAGGCTACAGCAGCGCCAATATCAGGAATTCATTCGTCAAATCATCGCTTGCAGTGGCAAACGCGATTGCGGTAAACTCTAACGTCTCACTAAATGCAACCTTGCCCCGATACATTTAGTGCTATTCCAAGATTAAAAAGCCAGTGATTACTGAGACTGTAGCAACTTTGCTTTGGTTCATTTGGTTACACCAAGAATAAAGCCAGTTGGTTACTGAGACTAGAGCAGCCTTGCTTTGGTTACGATTCCTAAACAAAGTGTTTTAGAAGTTGCACTCACTTTCTAAGAAAAACAACAAGCACGATGACCACGAGTAAAATGGTGACTGCTGCTGGGATGATCACATATATTATATTACTTGAAACATATCCTAAAAATATGGTAGAATGTAATTAGGTGATCGCGAAGCTATGAACGAATTCAATCACCTTGTGTGAATGTAACTTTATCACTGTTCTGTAACTTTATTAAGTCGTCATTAATCGGTGTTGCTGTCATCGTTAACATTCTGTTATATAAGACGGTTGAAGAAATCAATAATAAACTAGAATTCTCTCTTTCTCTCTCTCTCTTATTTTTCTTCAACTATTTGCATTTTCATTTGAGGGTGATTCTCTCTTTCTCTCTTTAACCACTCACTCCCTCTCTTTATCCATCGGCCATTTTTCAACATCAACCCTTGGCAACAGATCACACTCCACGACTGATCCCTCTCTCTCTCCCTCTCTCTTACTTTATATTTCCTCCATACCCCTCTCTCCACCAACCGCACCTCTCTTTCTCTCTGTCTGGGATTAAAATTTGACTACAGCCTACTACTGACCTTCAAAGCATTGCTCAATAGAGCAGAACCTAAAACGGTAGTTACTTGTAAATGGTTCCAGTGTATTCCAATGGAGCAGCTTTCGCATTGATTGTTGTCTCTTCGGCGGATCTTTTCTTTCGTGGACTTGTTCGATTTTCCACATTGTAAACGTCACATGAAGTTTCCTGTCCATTCCCGAGATTCCTCAAGACATTTGAATGGCGGCCAATCTCTTTTCTGAAACAATTATTAAATCTTAAGATTAATTTAATTTAATCTCAAGATTAAATCTTCTATTATGGAAGAACGTTCAGTTGACCGAGTGGTTTAGACCGCCCGCTTTCTGATCGGGAGGTTGCGGGTTTGATTCCGAACCGAGTCAAAGCGAAAGACTTTAAAATTGGTATCAGTTTCTCTTTGCTTGGCAGTCAGTATCGAAGGGAGTGGTTGTGATAGTGATCTGGGCTAAAAACCAAAAGTATTGGCACGTATATCGTAAGCATTGAGCTGGCGTACATGACCTTATGTAGGGTGGAAATGCCATAAATTCAAAGCAACAACAACGATATACAGACTTTATTCATGTCCATCCATCAGCGATGAGCCACGAGTGCTGTTCAATTCAGCCCACCGAGCTCAAACATTATTAAAGTGGAGCCGATCAATCGATGTCTGTTTACCGACGACCACCACGTCCATCGTCACATATTTCAACAATGACTGTAACCTACCAACCTTGTAATTGCAAAAGCAATGTATCCTCCAGCAGGTATATCGGTAAAGGCGTTCGCTGACAAAGTCTGCAAATTCGCAACAGTTTGTGGTATACTTTCTGGCGAGTAGTCTTCTTCTTTATAAATAATCACAAACAGGCAACTGAAGAAAATAACAAGCACGATAAGTCTTTGAATCCAACATGCCCATGCAGTATATCCAACAGCCTATGATGGGCAAACACGGTGGATGGAGTAAAGCGAGGGTGCAAGCATGTCTGGCAGGCGCACCAACTATATTCTCCAAGATTTTCCGCCGTTGCCGACCGTTGGTATAGTGCCACCTCAGTTACAAAAAGCAGCCACAGAAGGGAGTGTTGGCTGTGGAATTGAAAACTGTTTTCTCACACCATTCTCATAACCTTAACCTTAGTATTCCAGCGCCATATTTGACGAACCATTCTGGGCCAGAACAGGCTTTGCCTGGAGTCTAGGTCCTACACAGTTCGTAGGGCGGCTCAGTGTTTACAATCTTTATATTGTATGACATCAATGTTGATTCTTGCCTTATTGAACCGTTTGATTCATCGGGAGCCATGCTAATTATAATGTCCCGTGTTGCTTGCTGAATGCCGTCTTGTTCTCTTGTTATCACAGGCCTTGGTACAAAAGACGGAGCTAAAAAAGAAAACTTTCGTGAGCTGGTATCAATCACATCAAAGAAGCAAAGCAGAGCAAAGCTGTTTTCGCAGTTATGAAGATCGCCACAGATTTAACGTCCAGCCTTGCTTTATTGAGATATATACATTAGTGGTGAATCGTCTGTACAATAAATCAAAGAATATAGTGGAGCCGATTATGAGCTATCAATAGATATCGTAAAGAAGATCACGATAGATTCTTAATCTTAATCAGGGATTAAAACCCAGAGAAAATCTTAAACGGAGATTAAATACCTGAATAAATTTTTAATCGTAGATTAAATACCTGATAAAAGATTAGTTGTTGATTAAATATCGGATATAATCTTGATTGGAGATTAAATTCCTGATTAAATATTAATCGGAGATTAAATATCGAATCAAATTTTAATTGGAGATTAAATCGCTGAATTGTTTTTGTATTTTCAGCAACCATGAAAGATACTTTTATTTGTCTGTGCCTGTTGGTGCGTGATTGTGTATGTGAGTATGCATGTGTGTGTGAGTGTATTACCTTCTTTCTGACTGTAGCATTCGCCTTTGGTTAGAAGCAGGCTACCGTTTCCTGCGCAGTTTCGAGCAGATACGCTAACATAGTATTTCTTGTTTGGTAAAGTTGTGATGCGGTAACTGTGTTGATCTTTTTCCACCAAGTCGCTTCCTGTTACATTTTCAACGACTCCTAGTATCTCTTCGTTGACAACTGCCTCCCACACAACCTGAAATGCTAATACTGTTAAAACATGGAACGGATATGACGAAATCCGCCTAACCTGTACTGTAATTAGTGCATTTAACAGTGGTGAAGCTCGATGTAGTCGGTCCCAATTTCCGCAATAGGTTTAATGTGCTCAGCCTTTTTAGTCTTACCAAAGTAGTAAGCTATATAGTGGTTATGTTCACCACTGCCAAGTAGGCCTACATACAATATCATTTTAGTAGGATGTCACCATTTTGTTCATTTTAGGTTTTCGCTTCTAAGTGTTTTCATTATTTTCCTAAACATGACCAGCATGGAGATGTCGAAAGTTGAATAAACGTGGTCTTAAAGTGGCAAACGACTATCGCCCCACCACAATGTCACTATCGGACACCTTAGAAAGCACAATAGAGCTGATGGTTTCAAAAACACCATTCTCAAGTGTTTGAAGTTGCACAAAACGTAGGCTTACTTACGTTGTAACCTGTGACATTATTGATTGAAGAGAATGGATCAGCATAACTCCATTCTGCAATGCATGCGTTTCCGTCTTTGGTCAAATTTGAGTTCTCCACAACTCCAGGAAGACTGCGACTTGCTACGAATGATATCGAGGTGTTGAGTTTACTGATGCAGCCGTGTTCGGCACAGACCTCAATCTGGAAAGGTTAGGCATTTTACAAGAGGTTTTCTCAGATACATTGTGTTTAGGGTTAGGACATTGTATTCTACTGTATGCAGCGACACGAGTGTGCGACACAGGCAAATACCGGCAAAGACAAAGGCGACAATTTTGCAAGGCGGGCGTTGCAATGTCTGGCAAATATCAAATAACAACCTCTTGCTGGCCTCGTCAGTAGTATCGTTTCACTACCCATTTGTTGCATACGCCTATCAACGCACAGCAGACAACCCAATTGACTAAGCATCTATACTATCTTCTTCTAGGGAGTGCAGAGCGTTGAGCTGCTATGGGCTGAAGTAGTATATGAAGTGCCGCTACCGTTACTCCGGAATGGCAGCGTGACTACCGGCGCGATTGTTTGATCATTTTGCGTATCAGCTAAGCTTGTTTATGTCTAGAGCGGTCAGCAATAATCTGAGTTGCAATACTACTGTACTGCACCTTTATGATCCCCAAACCTAGCTTCTAAGACAAGCGATTGTCGAGATATGGACGTTTAGGGGCATTTGTGACACATTTTGGGGGTCGCTACCCCAATATTCAATTCGAAATAACCAATTTGTTTGGAAGTGTTACAGTATTAGCGAGGACTTTTTGACCAGACTAATTTGAATTTTGAAAAAAAGATTTTTTCACTCTACCCTACTGTAGTAAGCTATAAAGTACCGGCATCGGTACTGCGATATGACTACTCGACAGAGAAGAGCTAAGTTCTAGTATACATAGTATAGTATAGCAATAGTACTCACATAAATTTCGTACAAGGCTTCAGGCTGGAGACCTTCAAATAACACAGCTTCTCCTTCAGATGACGTCATATTCTGTATGTGGTAGGAAGACGCGTTTTTCGGTAGTAATTTGAACCTAAAGTATTCCGAAAGGTAATGGGTCCGTTGAATTCGAAATGTCGATAGGATGTTGAACACTAGCCTATCTAATTGTTTGATAAGAAGAGGCATAAACCTCAACTGTAGGGCTACTGTAAGTGGCAGACATCAGAACCCCTTCTAGGCCACCGACCCTATCCGTCCAGAATTCCACAAAATCATGTTTCTGCTACGCCAGTGAGTGTGTCTTGGAACTGTGTTCATTGATTCCTGATCCCCGTGACGATTCCCATATCATGTGCTAGCCAACAGCCGTCCAATAATATCTGAACAGACTCTATTTGAAAAACTGTTTGACTCTGGCGCCCACGAAAATTTGCACTAACCTATAATACAGTTATGATGCGATATCCTGCTTCCGGTCATGACGGTATGTGCTTGTGCTAGGCTACACGTACTTAAGGTACTTGGCTGTGTTAAGGTTTGCTAATCACAAAAAAGTAGGTCATAACCTGTCGAAGGAGTAGAGCTCTGAATGCTTGTGAACTATGTAGGCCCATATTCCAATTAACTGGACAGGACGTTAAATCTGTAGTGATTAATTCTATCCATTACAACAACGATCGCTCACCTTAGGCTCCACTATTTGTTGTATAGTAAACAGGTCCATATTGAAGATTATAGTGGAGACGATGTCGGACGATCAATAGATTGTAAAGAAGATCACCACTGATTTAACGTAAGCTGATGAAGGAGCGGAGCTCCGAAAGCTTGCGAATGCTCTAATTCTCAATAAACTAAGGCTGGACGTTAAATCTGTGGTGATCATCTTTACGATATTAATAGTAATAATGGACTTCATTAGTTCTATCATCTCCCAGCAGATAGCTATCTACTGACTGCGGTACAAAGAGCTACTCACAAATGATTTATATCCTCTGTTCTATTGCCAGGCGTCCATTTTATTGATATTTCTTCTCTAGTATCACATCGTTTCGGAATGACTTCTAGCCCGTATGGCGGTTCATATACTGCGGATGTAATATTATTATATTTCTGCTGTTAGAAACAAACTTTTTCGCAATCGCCCGTGTTCGCATGTCAGTGCGCGCAGGTCTTTGAATCGCGTGTAATTTTTCACCGAGGGAATATGCTGTAGGCTACCCTTCCCAATTACACTGTTAAAGAGCGGACAGAGACGTATCTTGTGACTATAGCCTGCCAACACACCGACGTGCAAGCATCTCAATCGTTTTAGAACAGCGGGTGGTCGTCCTATCATAAGGGGGGGTCTTGCGTTCAGTGCGGCATGCGAGAGTGGTGTAGAGGAGCAAACCGCAGAGCATGTAGTCCATTCATGTGGAATATATAAGCCACACAATTGAGTGACTGGTCTGAAGAACCTGGGCGATAACACCAAGCAGTGGCTGCTGCGCGACAGCTCTAACGTCTAGTTGAAAGAAAATAAAATACAGTCAAACTAAACAAAAAGAAGTCTACCACACATAAAAGTCTAAGGCACGTACCTGTCAAAGTTACGTTTTTACTTCTATCAACACTGTCTTCAGTTTCGTTTGCTACTCGGTTTGATACGAGACATACATATTCTCCACTGTCATGAGACATTGCATTTTCAATCTGTAGATGCGCAGAATTTCCTGTCTTCGTCTGGTATACATTCTTAGTGCTTGATGTTGAGACTTCAAGGTTGTTTCGATACCATCCGTATTCAATTGGTTTCGGTATTCCGCCAAATATGCATTTAGACGAAGTTGGACTTTTGGATGGTGGCGCGTAAATGAACGTAGGTGTTACATCATCGATGAAAGCTCGCACTGGAAAATATCAAATGCAGTTTTCATTTAAATGCTCAGTTGGCCTCATACTTTGACTATCCGCCTTCTGATCGGGAGGTTCCGAGTCAAACCAAAGACTTTAAAATTGATATTAGTTCCTCTTCTGGTTAGCGGTCAGTATCAGGGAAGTGTGGAGAATTGTGGTTATGATACCAATCCGGGACATAAAATAGAAGTATAGACATGCGCATTCATTCACAAGCTTTCAGAGCCTCGTTACTTCACTAGGTGAAGATTCGGCTCCACTATATTCTTCAAAAACTTCACATAGGAATAGGATTAGCAACAATGATCTCAAGAGGTGCCCCATTCAACAACATCATGTCATTCACAAGCCCCCAGAAAGTTTACGACGAACTCACCGTGAACGATCAGATCAGTCGTTGTAGAAAAGGAGTAAGTGGGGTTAGCATCAATCGGATATGCTGTGAACTCATATCGTCCTGCGCTTTCTTCCTTGATGTTGTGAATTGTGTAATTTATCGTGGAGTTCCTTAAAATTACTTCTGTCCTCATCATTAATAGTTTATCCTTTGTAACGTCAACTTTAACGCTACCAACGTAGCTTGAAACGTTAGCAAAAAATACGACAGATTCAGATTTGACGCCAAAAATACTTTCAGTCGATTGGATTGAAATGGATGCTGAAAAACAAGCTCGGATATAATCCTAGTAACCGTACAGTAGATCAGTAATTAGCACGTTGATCACTATATAACCTATCGAAGTACAGTGTGGTCTACAAGCGTTTGCATTTGAATCGACGGGGACATACTGGCCTTCGCTTGCAACATCATGCCATTCATGCGTAGTCTACATTCCATTTGTGGAGACTGCAATGCGCTATTGGTCTTGATTCGGTCATCAACCCGTGGGTCACCTTTTGGTTATACATATCATGATAAGCTTTATGGTGGATTTCTAAATTATAATGCATCATTGGAAAGAACGTAAGTCACCAACAAATCGGTCTCCAGTATAACCTGTCTAACATAGGCACTTGTAGTATGGCGGGGTGTCCCTATTCTCGTACATTCCTGCAAATGACTTTATTGGCTTCGCAGTATTTGTCCGCAATTAATTAACTGAAGGTTTATCGCCATCTTGGTAGGGAGCAATACGAATATGCATGCAATGAATTTAAATGTGACCACTGTTGTAACGTCCTCTCAAATTTATTGGAGACGTTTAGTTTACAAGTTTTCGGAGCATCGATCCGTCACTATAGTGAAGTACCAGATCCTTATTCATTTTCACTTGATCAAGGGGCGGAGGTCTAAAAGCTTTTAAACGAAATATTTGGCTGAAAATTATAGTTGGACAGAAATTGTGTCTCTCTCTGTCTCTCCCTCTTTCTCTTTCTCTTACTCTTCCTTGGTACTTCCAACACCCTTCCCACGTTTTCAGTAAATTTGACTGTCCGGTAAAACTATGGCGACATTCTACATTTTCCAAGGGATCGTCTACGTAGTCGTACTGCTCCTATCCGCCTACGGGGTGTCATATTACTATGACATACATATGGAGTTTGTAAGGCATCGACATTGTTATAGCTATTAACCTATTCTTACCAAATTCACAAGTTTCACCAAAGTAACCAACTGGACAGTTGCAATTGAAATATGGAGAAGATGATGTTGACTGACATGTCCCTCCGTTCTGGCAAATAGCTTCATGAGCGGTACAGTATTCATCTGGAAAAAGAATTGTTCTCAAAATTTTCTCAGCGCAGCATAATGTATCCTGCCCGCTGTAACTTGGCAACTAATTAAAATAGAAAGCTATCCCCAGTGCCGGGATTCGCAGTAAGCTTTGACTTGGCTTCCCTTCGACCAGACAATGTTTGGCTAACCAGACAGGAACATTACAAGTTTGATTTGGATTTACTCTTCCCGTCTTGTTGTCCTCTATGGGATGCGCAATGGCTGACAAGTTTTAATGTTCGGACTGTGTCATAAACTCATTCCAAATGCGCGTATGGCTTCAGAGTACATAACGTCCATTCAAATGTAACCGATCTCCGACGAACTAGAGGAGATATTGATTTAATCTGGGATGTAAGGTACAGATTCGATCATCCGCCTTCATGATGTCTCACGATGTAGGCATTTGACGACAGATTAGTAGACAAGTCAAAACAATTGAAGACTCTTTGGAATGCGAGATATATAATATTAATTGCGAAAAAAAAACGTAGATATTTGATAGTTCGAATATATGATACGTATACTAACCGTACTGGCATATAAGTAGTCGCTTATCGGTGCAAAGGACTGACCACCATTCCATAGTGTTATCGAAACACATGCACTTCTGCCTATTCGGATGACCACCCTTCCTGAATGATACAAATTGACATCGTCATTGGTCAAGATGGGACCGTTCATGATATGGCTTTTCCTGTTGTAAGCTTTCCATTTCCAGGGTTTGTGATCGCTGTGGCTAGGGAACTTGAATTTCTGATCCATACAACGTATGCGTTAGGAGCCAGGCATGGAAGCAATACCAATACATAGGTTACGAATACAAGGCCAAGACTAACTTCTTCCACACAGAAGACACTTAAATGCCTATACTAACCAATTCGTAAACGTTAAGACGTCTCCGTTTCTCCATTTCCAGTCGTTGATTTTCTTCAGGGCACTGTAATAGCATTGTGGTCTGCAAATAGAAAAACGAGTCAGTTGAGCATACACAAGACAGAAAGTTTAAAATGAAAACATGAAACTGTTTTTGGCCACGTTCATCACACCGGGTCTAACCACTCATGGTGTGATAGCGATTATGTCTGAAGCCCTTTTTGTGGCCACCCTATTACCGTTTCAGGGGAACATGTAGAAAGAGAGTAAGACAAAATTTTCCAATATATTTGGCTAGACTGTAGTGACACTCTGTAGGCCTATATATATCTCAAGATATAGTCCGCCATCTGCTACTATAAATGTAAACGTTTATGAAAAGTATGTCGTGAAGTCGTTTTACTCGAGACATTATTGAAGTCTTACGTAGAATGTGCTGCTATGCTTTGAAGGCCGTCAACAATTAACTGCGTTTTAGGTTCCGCAAGCCACCCTCCTCTGTCTTCACAGAATGAGTTAGCCTCCAGCGGAGCAAGTCGGTGGCATTCTCTCTCAAAGTAGTATCCGGAAGAAGTTCCTATATAGCTCTCTGGTCTTGAATCTGAGAAAAAAGAAGTACTTTAGAATGATGCTTGGCGTTTTCACTGCGTTTACTAATTTGTACAGCTTGTCGTTGTAGGAAGGGTATTGTATAGTATAAAACTATAGCATATATAGTCTATGGTGTGTCTGGCAACATATCATAATACCACGAATAGCTTCAGTTTCAGTCAAAATCGGCTCACTCTGACATTGAATTCGTTTGGTATCTTGAGTAAAGAAGTAACAAAGAACAACGCACCGTCACATAGAAGTCCGCAATGCGCTGCAGGACATTTGCAGTAGTAGTATGGACTTTGTCCAGCTTCCGAAATACACATTCCGCCGTTTTTACATGGATCAGTATGACTTTCGCAATAGCCAACTAAAAAAGTACTCTTTCTCGTCAGTTTATTGGAAATGACAGTATTCCCAGGCTTTCTTCATTTCCTTCAACATAATCCAAATATCTCCAAAAGGTCGTTTTCGACAAACTTAGGATTTCACTGTTTATAACTTTTGATGCTCACTACAGTTGGCTCCAACCAAACCTCCCATCCCCGAAATTCACACATTAATGGGCTTACACACATACACACGCACGCAAGCACATGCACACACACAGGCGCACGCGCACCACTCTATTGTTGCATACGACCTCGGTTTAAAACATTTCGATGCTCAACACAGTTTTCTCCAAAGTATCCTTCCAAGCAGGTGCAAGTATGGTAAGGGGCAGATAACGTGGATTGACAACTTTGTCTTTCGTTACAAGCATCCGAATGCGCCTCGCAATATCCATCTGTTAGACAGAACTTAAGGGTTACCATCTGTTAGACAGAACTTACGGGTTACGAAATCCCATCAGTCGAATTGGGAATTTGTTTATTGTGGTTTTGATACAACGAATTTAATTGCTGTAGACTATAGCCGCAAGCCCATCTATGTTTCGCATGCCTCGCCGATGTTGCTTCACGAAGGTGCAATCATTATATTCATGCCATTTCGTGTATGGAAGGTTTTCTTTGCCGTTTCGCTGTGGTGTGAGGATTGTCCTACTGCTGGTTGAATCTAACTTGTTTGATTTTCTCAATTTGTCTGTATGTGTTGTAATCATTATATTCGTGCCAAGTAGAGTGTAGCCTACTCCACATTTGTAAGGTCTTCTTTGTCGCGGTGTTACGTTTCTCGTTGTACTGCTGTATCGTATTATTGGGTTTTCTCCTGCAATGTTCTCAAAATTAAGCCTACTCTTTGTTGTGATATAAAGACTCACTTAGATTAAGTCATCCTTTTGCGGCCCAGCCTTGTTTATACAAGCCGTGGGACTGCTATAGATCTCAAACAGTAAACACATACACTCAACTGACTCAATGCTGGTAGAAAACATTCTGTTTCTCGAATGAACTATTGTTTCTCTCGCTCAACTAACCCGACCCAATTCTACTTTGTCACAGATCTCAAAACATCGTGATAACTACAATTAAACGCACGATTTGGCGTGTTTGAAACTTACTGAATTGACATACGAAATGACTCTTGGTATTGCAGTTTTGCGGATTCCATTTCATAGCAGATCCAAGCACAGAACAATCTCCACCCGCTCCACTCGTCAGTCTTAAGCAATAATAGTAGATAAGACTTCAGAGTCAGGGTCTGCATACCAACTTTGATGGATTTCGCCGAGAAGTTCACATATCATCTTATTCTCATTCGTTTACAATTGGTAGCCTTGCGATGCGATGCGCTTGCCGACTTCATTAATTAAGGAATGCAGATTCTTACCTAGGTGGAATTCCATCAGCGTAGCTTCCTGCTCTGCTCCAGACCCAGGCTCCATCAACTTGGTTTAGTCCTTGGTAGAAATATTTTCCTGTGAGACTAAAGAAAGGAATGATAACAGTCAGCGTTGTTGAAAAATATGTTTAATACGCTAGCCACGCTAAAATATCAATGCATATGAGCTGGAATGAAGCTCCTAGTCTCAGTCACAGTCTCCAGTCATTTCGTTAGAATCTTCATTTCAAAGGCTGGGTGTGGCCCGCTGTCTTCCAACTAACCCCATAACGGTATTCATAAAATTTTTCATTGATTTTAGATGAGTTACGAGATTCGAAATAGCAGAAACAATTTGCATGCGACCATTTCATATTCAAAAGGACTACTCCTGTTATAGCTGTGTGATGTAACAAGATCAAAGCGGCCGCTGGCGTGGAATAAACCAGCACTACCTGTCAGATTACCCTACAAATTATGTCGTTACCCTTGGAGTATAGGTGCGAGCACTTTGACAAGCTCTGCCGTGTTAGGTTCACCGATCCATCCACCTCTGCTTTCACAGGACGATTTGGCCTCATTGTAGCTCTTCGTGTTAGTACATTCAGCCTCAAAGTAAAACACATCCGTCGCCCCTGTGGAAGGACAGTACAATACTTTAGCTATTGGTTGGTTTGATTACAGATTAGCGGAATACACATTCACATGAACAGTTGCATTCGCATTACAGATCTACCGATAGGTTTTCACGGCCAATACGATAATCGTCCCTTTTCGCATGACTGATGGCTGATATCGATAATCAAACATTCCTGAATATCGAATTCTTTACTTGACTAACGGCCGATATCGATAATTATAACAGCAAAAATACGATTACTGGCCTCGATAAAAATCGGCCTACAGGCGATAATCGATCGACCCCAAATTTTTCAATAAGCCTACCATGGCATACTTTAGTTCCTACCTATGAGCGTACAATGGGTGGACAAGGACCGTAGGCGATGAAATTCATATTGAAGGACAGGGCATTTGATAACGCAGTCGTAAAGTTGTGAATCAGTGAAGATTCAAATGCAAATCCACACATGAAAAAATCTTTCTCACCTTTTCTGCATACATCCGAATTTACAACAAGAAGAATTACAGAGGGTAGAAATAACTTGACGTAAAGATCCAGATTCATTGTAGCTTTTTGAAAAAGAAGCGAATGCAGCTTTAAAATGTGTTGTTTTAATTATTGACGCTTTGCATATTCGGTTTCTTCAACTACAACGGAACAAGTAAATGTTATTTATAATTTTACACAGTTTCGGGCGTTCATTGACGCGAATAGCTGACGAACGTTCTCTTTTCCAGACGTGTGGGGCCGCACCGCTCCGAAGGCTTGTGAATTATATTCCAATAAACTGTTTCTATCAATTAATAAACTGCACACTACGGTTAACGATCATTTCCTCTTAACAATGGCGTATAGTTTCTGCAGCCACGCGTTCCTATCTCCCACGCATTATCATTATTAAATCGGATGAACGAGCGCAATATGTTTATCCTTAAAGCTAAAATCGAGTTCGAAGCGCTACAGTCGAGCCTGTTGAATAATTTGACTTTCTGCATTCTGATTCGGAAATGACAGGTTCGAGTCAAACCAAAGAGACAATAAAACTAGTATCTGTTCCTTCGTTCTGCACGGTTGTGGGCATCTTGGAAGCGTGGACACCCGGGGTTAGTATAAAATCATGATATGAAACAGTATGTCGAGGTTTGGTTGTGATACTGATTTGGGCTATAAACAAGAATATAGACATGCACATTACGTAAGCATTGGTACGTGTCAATAGCCCGGATCACTATTACAATCACGGCTCTGCGCACTTCCCCGATACCGACTGGCAAGTAGGGAAGGAACGGATACCAATTTTAAAGTCTTCGATTTGACTCGGTCGGGAATCGAACCCGGAACCCCCCGATTAGAAGGTAGGACAGTCTAAACTACTCGGCCAACTGAACGTTCACGTACGCGGAGTGCTTCAAGGATGTTAAGTTTTTGTTGACAGCAACGATATACCTTTGTCTCAATACACCTCTTGTACATCTAGACACAAATATAGCCTGAACATCATCCCACCTCTGATACAACTACTGTATACGCTGTCGACTTGAAGTGGATCAAAGTACTATGATAACCAACTGTAAATACTGCATTCCTTCCACTCATATCCTTGTTTCGCGGAATGGCGTGGGATGTAGTTTCAGCAAACATCTTTGAACACACACTATGGCTATAGAGATATGACCGATACGTGTTTACCAATGACTTGACACATTCGGAGTAATGCACATATCCGGAAATGTGTCAAATAAATCTTGACGGATTGTGCGTTTTGCTTTGTGTTTCTTTGGACTAAGAAAGCATGGAGTACTACAATACTACAATAACAATTGCTTTTATTGTTATCAGATGATACAAAACTTGAAAACTTGCAGATTTAACGTAATCTTCACGTGATGAAGCAAAATAGCGCTCCGAAAGCTTGTGCATTATATTCCAATAAACTGGACTAGACGTTAAATTAAATTTTTATTATTTTATTTATTAAATTTTTCGCATCACGAAATTGAAGGACTGATTAATTTAATCAATGAAGCTTCTAACGGGCTATTGATCAGTTTCAGTATAAAACCTAGTCAAAAAACCCGCACGTTGTCTGAAGTATATTTTCGTCTTAGTATACACTAGTTTCCGTTGTTGCTCCAGATAGTAAACGCTATGCATTTGGAACGTCAACTCGAGAAAAGGGAGTATACAGGCTCGTAGCATAGTTTATATGGTTGGTTGAAGAATGTGTTAAGTTCGTATGGCAAAGACCGCATACACATTATTTATCATACAAGCAAATTCGATGCGAATTTGACATTGGGAATATTCTGTTGTATTGACTATACCGTGTGTAACATAATCTCAGATAAGTGGCTTTGCGAAGACAAACGGAAGACTAGGAGAGTTATGATTTCTTATTGAAATCTGTCATTTGAGATAATCACTATTGCTGTGTTAGGCCTACTGTAGATCAGTGTAAGTGCAAAGCCAGCGACTGACGTTTGTTGAATAGCATGGCAACCTCCGTAAATTGTAATTAAAACACGCCTTGATGGGCGGCGCGGGGTCCTGATGAGTAACTTTGCGCGATATCGCAAGCCAACATGCTATATTATGAACGAAAAAAGGTCCTACAGTAGATCAGTATAGGTTGAATAGCATCGCAACCTCCGGGCGGCACCGGGGACCTAATGAACAAGCGTACGCGATACCACGAACCACCATGCCGTATAATGAACAGGCAAAAAACCTCGCACAACGACCCGTCTTGTAAAAGCGCCTTGACACTATACTGCCGGCTTGATTAGAACTGTTGTTCATGGAAATTTCATATTTAGTGTCAGTTTTCCAGGCTACAGGCCTACTATTAGATTCGTTGAGAAATGTAATCATGACGGGGCATTTGGCATCGCCCAGTGATCGATATTTTGTATTACGTCACGCTGATGATGATACAAAGCGATGGAAGTTATAGTAAACGAACTTTGTGTACGACTTATCGATACACTACGTCTCGTAAAGGAACAACTTGTCTACAGTATATATGAGGCATCGTAAAGAAAATTCACCGCAGATTTAACGCCTAGTCTTGGTTCAAATTGTCACCCGATCAAGAAATGGAACCCCGAAAGTTTGTTCTCATGTTATAAATCACAAATAACCAAGGCTGGAAGTTAAATCTGTATAGAATCTCCTATACAGTATCTAACGATTGTCCGCTATCGGATCTAATACATGTCTGCAATCCGCAACTTGCCCCCATTTGGCGGCATTTTCAAGCGCAAGATCTAAGGCATTGCTCTTAAAGAAGATTCACCACAGATTTAACGTCCAGTCTTGGTTTATTGAGAATTATAACATTCACAAGCTTTCGATGCTCACTAGTAGTCGTCAATGGCGGATAGTCAATAAATATCACAAATTTAACTTCCAGCCTTGGTTTATTGCGAATTATAACATTCATTTTATGGTATAGGTCAGGAGACGTAGGCCATAAAATTCGTATTTTTAAATCATTCTGGATTCGGCGTCTCGCACACTGTAGCAAAGAATGGCAAATTTTGATATCCTGTATGCCGTGGCTTTCATACATTTTCTTATGCACACAGTGGCGGGAAAAACTTGCCCAGATGGTAAGTACAGGTGTTATCTTAATTGGCATTCGGCCATGTTCTATGTGGGTAACCACGGCGCATTGAAACGCTCATGACAAGTTAGCGGTTTTGACGATTCTCTGTTACCCTTGTTTTGCATTTATGGCGTTTTCACCCAACCGGTCAGGTACGCTAGGTCAATTCTTACGGTAAAAGTTTCAATACTTTAGTTTTATAGACTGGATCACTACCATAATCATATAACCCTCCGCCCTCCCCTGGTACTGACTATAATGAGGAACTGACACCAATTTGTCCTTTGTCCTGTGAGTTACGGAGACGGAATTAAGTACCTCATAGGCTTTGTGATAACTTGACTTGACGCAAAGGGTGCACTGGCGGTTTACATTGCGTGATCGCCTGTTTAATATGACCAATTAGTTCGGAAGTTTTACAGTATTTACCCGGGACTATACTACTGGGAAAATCATCTTTCGCTCCACCCTTGTGTACATGGCTTTATGCATTCACAGGGATCAGCGACGCAGCCGGAAAGTCAAACGTTTACTATTTTGAAACCAACTGTGAATATCTTAACCAGACGGACGCAAAGAAATACTGCTACGACAGGGGCGGGTGGTTGGGTGAGGCGAAAACTCGGGCACTTGTAACTGGATTAAAGGCTATTCTGGTTGCAAGCGGGTGAGCAATGTTTAGGTCTCTTACTAGAACAATTCGAAGGCGAATCCAGAATCTGCTGGGTGGGTAGCCTACACGCAACTTACAGACTAGCCCAACGACACAAAATCGTCGGAAGGTTGAAAGCTTATTACCACCTCAGCTATTACGAAGAATGAAAAGCTCATAATTTTTGTAACAATACGGGCCAGGCTAGCGTATGGCACATAATAACGGTTCATAACGAGTTAAGAGTGAGTTTGAAGTTAGGCCTTATTGCCTTAACTAATGTAATCACGAAAAATCAGAATAACGCATTTTGTCAATACGCTATGCGGGCCAGGCAGGCGTATGGCCTGATATAGCACTTGTAAGACTCTGATACTAATTGCGTTCCCTCTTTTGTAGGTCAAATACGAACTTCTATCAAGGACTGGAACTTAAAAG
This sequence comes from Botrylloides violaceus, assembly GCA_030412335.1. NCBI lineage: Eukaryota > Metazoa > Chordata > Ascidiacea > Stolidobranchia > Styelidae > Botrylloides > Botrylloides violaceus. The sequence goes on from JASFYC010000743.1 coordinate 45,172, forward strand.
TGGGATTTGGACGTGGAATCGGGGCGGAGTTTTTCAGAAATATCCCGAAAGGTGTAACTGTCTCAGATATTTTACATGACATAGGAACCGCAGAGGAAGAGAGAGAGAGAGATAGAGAGAGAGAGAAAGAGAGAGAGAGAGAAAGAGAGAAAGAGTGAAAGAGTGAAAGAGAGAAAGAGAGAAAAAGAGAAAGAGAAAAAGAGAGAAAGAGAAAGAGAGAAAGAGAGAAAGATAAAAAGGGAGAAAGAGAGAGAGAGAGCGAGAGAGCAAGTGAAATTCACCATACAAGAGGCCAATACTGAGAAGAACTATCGAACAAAAACTTACGAGCAAGAACAATCTGATCTATACATTTAGGAGGAGTGAATTCCAAGCAGGTACAGGAACATGTTCAGCACATGGAAGTGGATTGAAATGGTTTGTCGTGGATTGCGCTAAAAAACGAAGATTCATATGTCAATACGGTATGTTTCAATTTGATTATGTTGACGTGGCCGGCCTTTTTTTCGGTTCCGCCAAATTCGAGAGACTACGCCGAAGGTCAAAACAATAGAAAGCGGCGTCTGGCGTTCCTATACTATAGAAGCCAATGCATTATCCACACGACCTCTGGCACCTGCTGTATATAAGTTCCACACCGGCATAACTTTATATAGTAATGTGTTAATTTCGTGTCTGTGTAGTAGACTATAGAATGTACGGATAGATTATACCTTCTACCTAGATGTGTGCTCAAAACCAAGCGATTGCAAAAGGAACAGAGAATGCAAGCAAAGTGAAATCGACAGATCGCGAAGATATTGCAGATGCGCTCCTGGCTACTATGGAATCGAATGTACAGGCATGGTGAACTTATCATGAATATGTTGCGTGGTTGTCCGGCTCTTATTACAAGCGAAAAGCGTAGGATTAAAACGATAACTACCGTTCAGTTGGCTGAGTGGTTAAGACTGTCCGCCTTATGATCGGAAGGTTGCGAATTGAACTCGGAACCTACCGAGCAGAGGACACACTCTCAAACAACTGAGCTAACTAAGCGATATATTCTATGCTTTAACTGTGTAATTAACAGAGGGATTCTGCGCGACAAAGTCGAACCCCTGTCAAAATGGTGGAACGTGTGTATCACGACATGAAACGACGCCATATTATCAATGCTCTTGTCTCAAAGGATATTATGGGAATTCATGCGAAGGTAAGAACTCCAGGGAAGCTCAGATGAATCTTGGCTCGCCACGAAATTTCTTCTCCCCTCCCTACCCACAAAATCGGGCTCTTTGTTACATTTTGCTCAAATTTCTCCTACACCGTTTAGAGTAGGACTAGTCACAAACCATCAAAAGCTTGTTTCCTTCAAATTGTATTGGCGCTCAATATTTTCGACCTGCCTCCTCATCCTCAAAAGGGGACCTTTCTCGCATTTTGCTCAGAATTTTGGGGCTCTCGAATCGCGGCTTTACTGGTTCTAGCGCCTGTGTAAACCACGGGATCAAGCCTCGTCGCTGACTTGCCCTGAATAGACAAGAAGATTCCAAATCTCCTGATTGTTTGTAAACTTTCTCGAGTGCATAAGAATGCGATATGTCTACCCGCGTCCTCTTCGATACATTTGTAGCAGCTTACGCTTCTGTCGTGTAGGATTTATGGTACATTTTCATTCATTTTGTCAATTTTCGTTGCTCCTTGTCTTAGCATTGCGATATGTACAGGCACTTTGTCAATCAATTGATACAGTTACAGTAGCTTACCCTCCGCTACCCTCAGTAAAGGCCTACAAGCCAGCAGTAGGTCTGTATTTCGT
>JASFYC010000746.1:0-34601 GCA_030412335.1 Botrylloides violaceus
CGTCCATTATAAAGCGAAAATATTCTCAACGGAGCGTGTTTCACTTATCCAAACTCATGCCGACTATACGAATTCGCTCCCTAGTTAAAATTACCTCCATAGACGGGAATAAGTCTGAGGATGAATTGACAGATTGCACCGACGACAATCAATGTTTGGATAAATGCTGCAACAAGGTGAATAGTAGATGCGTGGATTGTGGATGAACGTACTGTAAATGCGTTGGTGTGGATTTTCTCCGACAGGTCATCATCGTGAATATGACAGCGACGCTAGGTGTCGTCTTTGCTTTGTGTCTAGCCAGCAACTCATGACTCCCCAGAAGTTCAGCTTCAAATGTGAAATCGTTACACATCGGCGTGTCAAAAATTAGTAGGCCTATTAGGCCACGCCCGCTACCGCAACTATTTATAGTGATGCTATTGGGGCAAAGTTACGCCACGTCACGTTTTAAGTAATCATTCAATCATTCATGTTCGTTCTTTTTGCATTTGAAAAGATGCGATAAGTCGCTCAATCAAGATGCGAAAAAAGTCCCAGCGATAGGAAATCCGTAGGCCTATAACATGTTGCGTGTTGCCACGCTGAGACACATTGTACCGCTTCTCTGTCTAAGAAAATAGCACTAAGGGCATAAATGAAATCGAAATAACGATGGTTAGCTGAAGTTATTAGGTGTACAGTAATGTGTAAAACTCTAAATCCATAGTGTGCAGCTTGGCCTCAGAAAGAATATTGTAGGCCCATACCTCAAAGGCAATGCTATAGTTGTACACATGTCGGAGAGTCTGTTAGAGCATCAGAAGTAGTGACGTCAACATTTCCGGAGCAGGTCCTTTCAGTAGTTGTACGTGAAGGAGCTGAATTCCATTTCATTGATGTGATGAGGAAGTTGTTGTTGTTTTGCATTTTTGATGTTTTTCAACCATTAAGGTCACGTAGACCTCCACTATGTCAAGGCTTACAGTACACGTGTCAATACTTCAGGCTTCTCCGGATCACTATCACAACCATCACACTCCGCACCCGCTCCCCCCAATACGCGATAATATATACACGATGTTTCTTTTGCACATAACAATTAGATGATAATTAGGTTAATTATGATTGACAGCTCGGTAAACGGGGACTTGGTTTAGCTGCGTGGTCGATAATGAAATATCTATAAATGCCTGAATGGCACAATTGTTTCCAATTTATTTTATTTATTTATGTTCCCCACATCTAAAACATTGTTTTAAAGTAGGTTTCATGCGGATATGACGGGAGACCACTTTGGGCAGATTCCTGGCAGGCAACGGTATAGGTCAGAAAAACGCCTGGCACGCAAAGTGGTCGGGAATCCAATAAACATATCGACCACGATATTCATGATTTTCCGATAATCGGTATCGGTCATCTGTCAGGTGAGGAAGCCGAAAATCATATCACATTAACCGGCGTAATTTAACCGGCGGGCCCCTATTGCTTCACCCAATCCTAGCATAATCAATATGTAAAGAAATAGAGGGAACTTGTGATTTCGTTTATTGCATTTACAGCGAATAACTCATTTCTTCAGGTCATCACCCACGAAATTCTTCATTTTCCGGGAGCTAAAAATATGACAAGTCTGTTAGTCAGTCTATATTTGTAGGGTAATATTTAGCAAACCGGCAAAAAAGTTGAGATCGTTGTGTCAATAATACACCAATGGGTACGAGCGATCATCATTTCAAACTAGTTGATAGTGGTTCTGCAAAGGCAGATAGAATATATGTCATATCATTAACTAGAGTAGATAAAAACTTGGGTCGGACCGTTCCTACTCGGTGCCGACAATTTCCCGCTAAATACGATTCTGTTTCAAACATGGTGTGGCGACGCACTACTTTGTGAAGCCTCCTACGTCCCCGAAATGGTGAAGCATTTCTGCATCACTACCATAGATACGACTTTCCACACGCCTCTCCCTTGACCATCGGTACTGCAGTAGTCACAATTTCAATTTTAACCAAACTCAACTCGGACTAGAAGGACGAGTCCTAACAGGGTTTGCATGTACGGGTACCAATGAAAAACATTGTTACTTACAACCGCAGGGAACACACATATGAGAAATTTGGTCGCAGCATTCATTCCCGCATTGGCTTTCATCGTCACAATCTGTAAGGGTGGTAGTGAGATGTACTATTATTGCACAACACATAAGAATCATATCTCTATAGTCGTCAAAGAACAGGCATATGGACTGTAGCGCACACCCTGCTACCATTCGTAAATGTCGAATATATCGGAAGGAACCAGCCGAAGTAAAATAATGAAACTTGGAGTCGCATGAAAGATGACTAGGGACAGTACTTTCCCACTTTTACCCCATTATTGATTTACTGATTAGTGATTACTCATCAGTGATGAGTGATGAGCAGACGTGTTCAGGAAGAACAGGCCGAGTGACCGGCTGTTAGAAGCAGCTGACCTGCAGTAGAAATTGTCGAACATGAAGGCATTGTTTCGTTGGTGAAATTGCACCAACAGCTAAGGTGTATCATTATTACGTCATGAGCACGATGAACCGGGGTTGCCGAAGCAACGTCTATAAAGTGGCCCCGATCCAAGGTAATCACAATGACCCATGATCGTAGAAACAGATATATCATCAGTCTACTTGTCGCAAATTGCAGACAGGGTGGGTCGATGGAATATTTTCCATAACTGAGACTGGGATCCGTCATGAGGTAAAGCTACTGACAATAAACGTTAACAACATCGTTTGGGCAACTGCAGCAAAAATATATTTCTCACAGCATGCATATGCCGCCGACGCTAGAGCAAAAATCATGATGACACTCTTGAACATGTTGCTGATGCTTGGTTAGGTGGACAGTCTAGTCTCTCTAAAATAGTCGAAGTCAAAAAGAAAACCAGATGTCGATTACATATTACAGCGTAGGCTACGCATCAGTCAAAATACAGCATGATGGCTAAAATGCCTTTAGATGGGCCTGCCACACTACTTTTCCTGCTAATATTGACGTTTTAGGCATAAATTTTTCCTGAGCGATATATGGGGCTTCGGAGGTCGAAGGTCGTCTGTCGCTTAGCAAAACTTGTTTTAGCGACGCTTTACATTGCCTACGTTCATAAGCGGTGAGGTTAGTAGTTGAGGCGTCTATACGTTCTGCCATGGCCAATAAGAGCAGTAACAGCCCATGATGCTATCTTCAAAATACAATGCCTGGAAAGCTGAAGAATGCAGAGACTTCTGGCTAAGAAAAAGCATACTGTAGAACAAGCTTTTAAATCTTCGGAAACAGCAGCGGGCCTTTTAGGCACATTGAGCCATCCATGATCAATTGGATGGTTTAGAAGGTGTGGCATTGTTTCTGAGTTGGTGCTTTGCAACGAGATTAACGTTAATTTGAGAAGTCTCACTATTTTTGAGAACCGCCTAAAATATAATCGTCGCTCGTGGTCCACAATTTCCCTGAGCAGTCTTGGTGCCAACTGCCAATCGACTATGACTTCGGCGCAAACGAAACTGACGGTTGCTTTAAAGCCTGCAAATTATGTTCGTTTTTGAACAGGAAGTGATCAATCATATCCTTTTGCGGGTAGGATTACCGACGCCTCGATTTCCTGTCGTGTCATTTACCCACTTTCAAATATTTATGAGCAACTGAAATTTCCCACACTTGCGAATTGCTATTCATTATTACCTTCGTAGCGTCTTAACTGACGTCTTACATCTTAGATCAAATATACAATTTGCGCCTCTATCGGTACCGGACGGGGACTGGTAATGGTGATATGTCAAATAGGCATGCGAGTCTCAAACTGCAGCGGCACTGCTTTAATAATCGGGACAGCCGACCACTCCTCGGTTGTGGCGCAAGTCGATATTATGCGATTACTGCGTTGATACTTTGATTGGTTCGCCTGGTGGATTGTCGTTCGTGTCTTCGGGGGAGGAATTCATTGTTCTGACTCGTCTGACTCGCCCTAAACTGACTGACTACACCAATCACCGTAAGAACGGATACCACGCCGTGTTATAAAGTGACCTAGTTTCAACCCGATATTTGTAGCGGCTTTTGGTTTGACAGTCCGCGTTCTCATCTGAAGGTAGTGGATTCGATTGATGAACGATTTAAGGGAAGTACGTTAAAATAAATATCGTCCGCTTGATGGCAGTCAGTGCCGTTGGAGTGCAGAGTGTTGTGGTTGTGACAGTGGCGTACAACGGTCTCTATTGGTCAAGAGATAATAACGTAGAAAGAGAAGCGAGATAGGTTCATTTAAACTGAGGGTGCAACTATATTGAAAACGGTATATGCGCCCTATGGTTTCCTGCTAAAATACCACCACCATTTTTAATTGCGAAATTTTCCATACAAGAGATAATTAAGCTCATTTATGCCAAAGAAAAATTTTCTATCCGGTGATTAATCTTTTCCAGCCTGTTGTGCTTTTCCTCGGCGTTTCAAAGAATCTACATCGCAACAAAGAGGAACGAATCACATCATATCAGCTCGTTTTTGGCGCTGGAATTAGTTTTGGAGACTTGTCTGACTTATTCTTCACCTGATGAAGGAGCGGAGCTCCCAAATGTAGTCAATGTTCAATTCTCGGTAAAATAAGGCTGTAAGCTAAATCTGTGGTGATCTTCTTTACAATTATTCTTGAGTAAAACATTCCTTCGCAGCGTCGCTGTTCAGGCCTAATGTAGTGTATGGAATTTCCACACGCGTGGTGAAGTATTTAGGCAATGATTGATGAATAAAAAGATTTGTCATGTTACGCTTGCATTAACTGTGGATAGTGAATATTCATATACATATTTTATATGTTTATGTAAACGTTTAGTAGAAAACCTACAAGTTGCTATGCCTTGTCTTCGAAGAGCTGTTATTATTTCCCGAAGTCCATTCTTGTTTACTGACGGCTTTCATTCATGAGTCACCATACATACAACCGATGAAACCGTACAGACTTAGATTAGTCATTTTATAATTGAATTGCCCCTTCTACAACAACCATGCCCATTTAACTTGGGTGTCGGAAAGTATGTCCCGTAAAGCCACTTTTGCACAAAACATGCATCCACAAACAACACCGTGTGAATGTAAGCACGTATATACTATATTGGTGTAGGATCAGCATGCACATATATGTTTTCGTTGGATTTACACATGGCCCATATGACTGCAAAAGGGTATGGGCCAGGTGTGAAAATGTATAGCCCACATGAGTGAGGTAATGCCCTAACAAAGCGATGTATAGGCCTTATAACATGTGGCGTTCCACACGCAAGCCTTGGCAACCACACACGTGAACTACGTAGGGATGCACGCATTTTTCGGAAGTATTAACCATAAGACCAATACCCATGGAGTTCTTACCATGGAGAACTTAAGAACATGGAGTTCTTACGACCTTCATGCCGATAGCTGGAATATTTGACATATTTCGTGATTGCTGATACGGCAGTTTCAGTCGTCAGGGCTCTACGCAATATTCGATGGAATATTGGCATATCCGCGTATATATGATTTCCATGCATGTCGCTAACTTCAACGCCCTACTTCTCAGCTCGCAGATGATTCCGGAGTTCGAATATTAGTTAAATCGAGTCTACAATACTTCAGCAATCACCGAATTTGTCAACTATTCCAGTTATTTCTTTAGGGCTAGCGTAGTACTTCATGTCCTCTGCATACACGCTCACAGCAGCTCGCGAAACAGATGCAGATGTTTTCCACCCTCACGCTCTGCTGTTTTCTCGGGGTATCGGTCTATTGGCACGTGTACCAGAAGCACTGACCTTCTAACGTGTATGAACAGAGTAGTTGAGAACGCTACCAATTCGAAACAACAACAATAACAAAACCATTTCGACGGCCGTATATTTAGTGGGAATTTATACGTCAGCTTACGCGTTGGGTAACCTCAAAATGACGTTATTTGATTACGCGCATTATTCATGACAGCTTCCACAGATTTTTCTTAATTGCTCTAATGCACGACCTCCGTACGTTAAACAAATATAGCATTTTATTTCATACTGGGTTTGATCCTGTAATTCCAACCTATCCAATTTTGTGGCACCCACACACCAGGGAGTCGTCAACGTAACTAGCCTATATACTCAGTAGGAGTAATCAGAGCAGGGGTCTCAGGCACCACTAGTGGTCCACTATCACTTCTCATTAGGCCTTATGGTCTGCAAAATGTTTTCGCACCTTGCTAATAATTACATATCCCTTCACCGTTGGCCGTTACTCATTGGATAGAGGGTGGTGGATCAATGCTGAGTGTGGTGATAAATGTTATCCACCGTGGTATAACGTATTTTGTTAATCAACCCGTAGTTAATGATTCGTACTCGTTGATTGCCTTATTTGGTGTCACCTATTTATACGAACGACTCGATTCTTGATTTAGTCGTACTGTAACTGCGTTGCTGCTAGCAGTCGTTTTTCAGTTAATAAAAGCCTACGGTTACAGTTACTTGTGTATTAGGTTTCACGTCACTGAGTACCAATTTTAACGCAACTGACGTCACTATTCTGCTTGGTCATACGTCACACAAGGCTAACATTATGTTGCCCGCATAGACAAAAGTTTGTTGGGGCCGCTGAATTATAGGTAAAAATTGTGTTCAGTTTAGAGATATACGTCCTTAACAAATTGATCTTCATTCTGAACATTTTTCGAGTCTGCGTAACTCTAGGTCTACAGTACCCCGTCTAAAGCACCCTACACCCGAGGAGAATGAGTTTTGTGTATTGCGTCACTGGCAACGAACAATTCATTTCTTCAGTTCATCATGCAGAAACGTCTTTACGTACGTGCAGCTGTAAATATGAGGCATATGGTGAGTTGAAAATTGCTGAGATGCACTTAGAGTGTAGACGTGGGAATAAAGGAATCGTATCGACGTCAGTATCATTCTGTTTACCTAGTTGTCAATAACTCTGCAGACAGTTTAGGGTTGTGGATCTACATCACCACTGTAGTGACACTCTCTTTCCAAAGTTAGGGGGTCGTCCGCCATCGAGCACTATATGCTATAAGCTACTGTATCTCAAACGTCATGTTAGTAACTGGCCGGTTGGACACAACTCGCTTAAACGCGCTTAAACGCATTTTCACCGTGCATCGCTTTGTAGGACGATTGTGCTAGAAAGTCAACGATTGAGATTCTATATTTTATTCTAAACCTATCCTCTGCTTTTGAAAGTCGTGCATATTAATGAATCGTTTCGTGTTTATAACAGTTTTGATCACTAGCCTACTAACAGCAGTCGGGGTATAGAAGGCGTGTTCATAAAAATGATGTTCAAGCGATTAGTGAAACTGTTAAAAAATTTCTCATCACCATGTTCTTTCCGTTGCTTACACGCAGTTATCATATCGACGCACAATAGCCCGATACCCCTAGAAACCAGCAGAGCGTGAAGTGGAAAACATCTGCGTCTCATTCGCGAGCTGCAGTGCGCGTGTGTGCAGGGGAGATGAAGTACTGCGCTAGCCCTGACATAATAGCTGGAATAATTGACATAATCGGTGATTGCCGAAGTATTAAAAAATCGACTGAACTAATTTTCGAACTCCGGAATAGTCTACGAGCTGAGAAATAAGGCGTTGAAGTTAGCGACATACACGGAAATCATATACGCGGATATGCTAATATTCCATCCAATATTGCGTATAGCCCTGACAAAATAACTGGAATATTTGACATATTCGGTGATTGTCCAAGTTTTGTAGATTCGATCGAACAAATATTCGAACTCCGGTCTAAAACAAATATCCTAGCTATTTCGTTAGGGCTATACGCAAAATTTGAAGGAATATTGGCATATCCGCGTGTATGATTTCCGTGCATGTCGTTAACTTCAACGTCCTACTTCTCAGCTCGTAAACGATTCTGGAGTTCGAATCTTAGTTCAATCGAATCTACAATACTTCGGCAATCACCGATTATTTCAAATATTCCAGCTATTGTGTCAGGGCTAGCGCAGTACTTCATCTCCCCTGCACACACGCGCACTGCAGCTCGCGAATGAGACGCAGATGTTTTCCACTTTACGCTCTGCTGGTTTCTCGGGGTATCGGTCTATAGCAGGCAACGGCAATCGTGATGGCGACATTAACCATTCGTATATATACTGTAAAGACCTATATGTTATATTTCCGCTGCCAACCCAACATTGCATTTAGGTAGCTGTGCGTAAATTTGACCATGATGAAAGTTACCACACAGACTTTGTGCAGCTAGGATGAGGTTAGGTCCGGTAAATATTTGTCATATATAGGCCTAAGCAATTATAGCTTCACTGCACATTCACGGGGGAAATCTGGTCAATACGTTTCCGCCAGGCCAGGAATCTCTCTCTACTGTACTTGTAGTGATATATACCCTATTCGTCACATCATGGCCTACTTTAGTCCTAACTACAGTAGGGCATGGTCACATCTTGAATAGAAATTTAGCACCAAGTGAAAAAACGATTGCTGGAATCTTATTTACAAAACTGGTGAATATGTATACCACGAAATTGCAGGTGCTAACTTTAGGTCTATAAAGCAACGTATTTATACTTACATCCGCATTGTGTACAGACATGTGTTGGCCTGTCACAGCAATTAATATCACCCGGGCAGTGGTCATCACCGTCACAGTATTCTGTCAAATTCAAACCAATGTGTAAGAAATGGCTCATAAACCCTTTGGCTTTTTCGAACCAGGTTAACATTGACACAGCGGCCAATGAGATACCTGTCACATGTCAGTATAGGAATTGCCGGTCGTAAAAATACCGGGTATCTAAAATAAGCCGATTTGCCGTCTGCGTGGTGTAATGGTAGGTCGTCGGCCTCGGAACTGGTCTGTCTCGGGTTCAAATCCTACCGCTCAACATACCAAGGATGATAAAAGTGAAATCCATAACTTCCTCGCTAGACGGCCAGCGCATTGAATATAGTGCGGTAGTTGGTAATTGACTTGGATAGCCTACCAGCTCCTGCAGTGCCTTCTTGTTCGGCCTGCATGCGCACATCAGGCTCGTATGATATGCATGTGCGGCGTGCGTGAGTGGTTTGTGTGTGTGTGTGTGTATCGTATTGGCCAGTGTAAATGCAGAAAGGATCAAATAGGAGAAAAATGCGTCCTTTTCTATCGAAACGTCATCACCGTACATCCATGTGCGTTGGCTAGTTACCCATCACGGCGTACCATTTGTACAGCCTCCAAAATCGTGGATGATGAATTATCTTCGTGGGGTGCATGCATGGACTGATTACTTATAGACCCTATTTATATATTTATAGACCCTATTCACCAGTGCCTGCATGCACTAGGGGTAGCTGCCGATAACTGGTTCAAAAGTCATTCAAATTGACATAAGTGCATGCCGTTCTTACATCACAAATAGGATTACATAAATATAATGCCAGCAGAAAGAATGGATTTTCTGACGCTGGGAAATTAAAAAAAAAATAACGTCCGACGCAGTCAGATTTCGCAATATTTGAGCAGATCTATTTTCTATTGGCAGCGTTTTTAGAGTTGGTGAGATAATTATTTCTAGACATATAGATAGAACAAAGGATGGTAAACAAGGTAGCCCTATAAACGAAATTGGGTGAGCTTTACGACATGTCGCGGTGCAGAGCGGGTTCACACAATACATTATGTACTCAACAACATAAGCCATTCTCTTTGTGATTTAAGCGAATAAAATCAAGCTCACTCAAGCTTTAGAATTTGGAACGATAACAAATACCAATCTTACTCTTGAACACGGTCAGTCAAGGATGATATTATTATTATCAAAATTATTTTTAATAAATATTGTTAATATTATATATGTTGAAATAAGGACTGGCGTTTACCAACTCGTCGGTCTGGGGAACCACGGGCTTAGCAAGATTAAATTAGTTGAGAGGGGAGTAAAAAAAACCTTACAGGAATTTCTCGCTTGCTATACATATAGCAAGTTCATCTTATACGCTTAGAATTCTGCCCTGTCAAAGCAAATCGATGCGTTGAGGTAGATTGGGTCAGCGCAACGCATCGACTGCAAATATTTGCTTAGTGCATTAGCATATGTTCTACTGATTGTGTACTATCACATGAATAGAAGGAACCTTTTCTGTTGAGGATTCACTGACGCACTGCGTACTGAGATACTGCGCTCACGATAGAACTGCCTTCCGAATTACAAAGACCTGCCGATTCGTCAAACCAGGGAGTAATCAATACAACTGGTGATTTCGGAGACGCAATAAGACAGACGAGTTTGACTGTTCGTCTTGTAATTGAAAGGTCATCGATTCGATTCCCGACCGAGTTAAACCCAATACTTTGAAATCGGTATCCCTTTCTTTTCTGTTTGGTAGTCAGTATCGGGGGAGTACGGCGTGTGGTGGTTGTTACAGCGATTCGTATTAGAAATATCGATTTAGGTGTACCGTGAGACTTGACCTGGTGTGAAAGGCCTATAGTAAGTAATAAAAAACGCCATAAATTCAATACAGCAGCAAATACATGCACTTACTCGATACGTGTGACGAAGCTTTTAACGACAGCTTTCAGCAATAATATACATTCATCATGTGCGCAGTATAACTTATTCTTTAAGACTTCGTAATTCACTAGCAACACAATACTTTGAAATTTTTGCTCTGATTTCCTATTTACTTTGTCGATTTCTCTTGATGAATAGCAACGAAAAGTCTTCGAGAATAAATTATGATGCACACAGCACGCATGATGGATGCATTGCTAAAAGCTATCACTAGGTAACAGAAACAACCCTTTCCTCCACAAATGGGGTCTCGTGCCCAGGCGACATGCAAGTGTGTTGCAGAGGAGAAAACCGCAGACCATGTCATCCACTTCTTAGATTGCTGATTGCTCAGTGTGGGACTGATTTGAAATACGCGGTGATTATACTTTAATCCTTACGATGATGCTAAACACCCAACGGAGTGACTGGTCTGAAGAACCAAGATGACTCCACGAAAGAGTGGCTGCTCTGTAGGCTGCCCTGACGTCTAGTGCGAGGAAATAGCCAAACAAAAGAAGAAAGAGCATTTGAAGTAAAAACATGAAGAATATACTTACTCCTTTTTGCCATATACAACAGATGCCAACGCTAGAACGGAAATACAGTACTGAAGAATTTTAGACATTGCTAATTGTTTAGGTTGGGCCTTCGGTAGAGCTGTCAAAGTCAGAAAGATGAACGAATATTTAGATACAGTGCATATGCTGATATTCGTATTGCTGCGATACTGATACACTCATAAACATTTTGCGTGCAATATAGATGGCGACTATTCAGTGATTCCCAGACTGTGCGTCGCGTAAATATTTTCTGAAGTAGCCTGATTTTTGAAAAATTTTACTATGGGCCTGGTGGCACAATACAGTTTACTACAGTATCGCTTGTATCGCAAGTACCGCTAGTATCAAACGTTAGTACTGCAAGTATCAAATCGCCAGTATAGCTAGTATAATCAAGGCGGTAGTAACGATAGGCGCAAGTACCGCTAGTATCAAACGCCAGTATACAGCGAGTATCAAAACCCTAGTATCGCTATTTCGCTGTACTGCTAGTAGTAAGTCACTAGTATCACTACTACCGCTTGTTTCAAAGCGCTCAAGGTCAAAACACCAGCGCAAAGCACGGAATCAAACCTGAGCGCAAGGAGCGGCGACAGCGATTGAATTTGCCTTGCTGGAAAAATAAATTGACTATATCGGGACTGACCTAGTATTTTATGCTACTGGAATCATGTTTTGTGCTGTTGGTGGCTTTACAAATACATTGATACTAAAGATATTAAAAGGACTTTACGACGGATTCATTCATACCCACTTCGCTTTCATCCTTGAGCATAGAGACAGACCAAACAATGACAGGGCGACGAGCGCATTGCTGCGGCAGGAACGATACTAGCGGTTTGGTGCTTTCAGTACTAGCGTAGTAGTGATAAGCGTTTTGATACTAGCGGTACTTGCGATACTAGCGCCTTGATACTTGCGGTACTAGCGATACTAGCGATACGTACCTACGCACCAAGATTTACTTACTGACAGTATACAGGCGCATTCTTTTCACTGAGTAAATTATAATACAATGTGTTTCTCTTGAAATATCTACTGTACCTACAATTCTTTTATATTATGGGTTCGCAAACGTTTGTAAATATTAATTTTTCAAAAATTGGGGTCGTCGAAAAAACGTTTGGGAACCACTGCATAGATGAATCAGGATCAAGAAATAGGACCGAGGACTATTTCCGTGCATCAATTGTTTTTTGCACGAAGTCGCGCCAAAGGTTCGTGTTCTTACTAGCCTTACATGATGATATGCGGCCGTTCCTATCACAATTATACAGTAGTTCCCTATTGAAAATAGGAACGTCATGAATGACTATCAAAACTTATGAAGCCGTGTAGTGTAAAATATAGGATATTTACAGGCTAAAAATTTGGAAGGATTTTCTGAATCATTCATGACGCTGTTTCCGTTTTCACCAGGGAGCTATAATTTTGATAGCTACGACCGCATACCATCAAGTTGGGTTTATACGAACACAGATTAGACTTGTTGGTTTGAAAATAGCCTACAATTTATACTACAGGGCTTCAAGAATCCATATTCTAATTTCCTGACACCGCGCAGCAAATCTTCTCCAATAGCAACCTTTTCTATTTACGACTCTTCCGTTCTAAGCAAGCCTTCGAAGCAGATTACATCGCAAATTATTAGACTGGGACTTGGGCGGGATGTCTATTTCGCCCAAACCTTCGCCACTTCGCAGCCATGGCATCGGTTTTTGAGCTCAATCATGCACTTGCCCACACACATAACTTAGAATACAGACCGGGAAACAACTACTGTATATGGAACTAATTCCTGGTTCAAATCCTGTGAAAATCTTGAATGTATTCATTCGATTGCCATTCCTCCGTACATATGCAGCCTTAACGATGGTTCGACTTCCCTCCTAAATACTGAAATTTTCCACAGGAGATGCTTAAGTTCGGATGTGTGGAGGAAACTTTATATCAGGTCAATTAAGTCAGCAATAAAACATTTATGAAGATGTAAAAAACCCACTTCCACAAGTAACACGTAGAAAGTGTGAGTAGATGCAGTTCGACTTCATTTAAGAAATTTTGTAATTGTAGAGCCTGGCCGATATCCACATTTTTGGCCGATAGGCCTATCACTGATATTTGGCACCTGACCGACGCAGTCGATACTTCACTGATATTTTGAGTAGGCATGTAGCCCTAATAAGGGCTATATAGTAGGCCTACACCCACCAATAGTAGCGACATACCATAAAAGGTTACCCAGAGGCCTCTGGCACTTACTGTAAAGTGAAAATAGAATAGTACACAAGAGATGCTCACTACACAGGCCTACTGACTGTTGTCGAATAGTAGCACAGTTCAGCATCGTGACAACCAGACACAATCATATAATGCTATCTATATGCCTACCAAAAGCACTAGCACCCGAAAATTTTATTAAGTGACCTCTAGTACTTAAACAGAGTGTCCACAAAAGGGGCTCACAATATAGGCCTATATCCTACCAAGGCGATCTTAATTCATGATATAGATCGCCTTGGCCTATACTGATGTCAATTTGTCGGCCTGTCGGTTAGCAGGTCGGTTCAGCAACTCTTGAAATCATGCGTTTAAGTCTGTTTTAGGCATTCGCACCAAGTCGTCTAAGCAAAAGATGGAGGCCTCAATAAATCGCCGGTAAGTAGGCCTACTGTTCAATACGCGTAATCGCTAATTAAAATACTGGATTGTGGTGTTTCAATTTCGTAATCCACGTGTAATGACGGCAGTCACTGCGATTGAGTGTGATGTACCCATGTACGTAGTACTTAACCTGGATCCAACCGACTTATGGAGAACAGCATATTGCAGTCACCGTAAATAGTAATAAATGAACGTCGGACGACCCAAGCGTCCGATTTACAAACAATATTAATCATGGAAATACATTCCGCTTGCAGCGCAAGCACACAAATCCACAACTCGAGCAGCGTCACGCGTGACTGCAGTAGATTTGGAAACACCGTAAATCTTATATTAATATTATTGTTATTTATATTATTATTATTATAAAGTAGATTTGCACCGGGCGGCGTTTTGCACCCCGAACGGGACAGTCTGGAACAGATTCATGGGTATAAGAACTATTCGGGACAATTGGGGACAATAGAACATAGGAATGAGGGTCTATAATATGGTCCTGGATTCTGTAACGTAATCGCAAACAAAAGAGGCTAGCTCGAGATGGGTGAGCAAGTCGTATAGTGAGAAATCAACATTGGTATCGTTGCAAGCTCTAATCAGTATTTGTTTAAGATGGGTGAATTAAAGGCACTTCAATAGAAAATATCGGACTGTCTCGGCGCATTTGCACATCGGGCATAGCGGGGTATCGGAGAATTTAATGCGATATAGGTGATTGTTCAACCGACAGTGGCCTGTTCTCAATCGGAGGAGTGCTGTTTCTTGGTATCGGTTTGCGGCGTGATTGAGTGGGGATAGCCGCTTTACGTGGTGCGTTGGTGAACCCCGACAGTTCTGTTGAATTGTAGCGATGAGACCGGCATGAAGATAACAAAATATTGATGAGTTTAAGAATGTAAATCCACATATTAAAATTGTCGCGGGAGATCAATACGAAGTGAGTACTTTTCATGACTTTTTTTGAATTACATCTACCGATGAATTATTATTGCAAAATATAGATTTTAGCCCAAATGCGTTGCTCCTTTTGTTCTTTTTATTTTTATCCTGTACTTCATTTTTTTCGATTATATTTCTCTGTTTTACGCTCTTCTTCACACCAGGTTCGTATCCGTTAGAGTTCGTTAGAGATTCCAGAATTTTTTCGTCACTGATTGGCTTGATCTTTCTTCTCACTTGTATTATTACGTTTTTTCTGACATCAATTTTCTTCCCCCTTAAAAGCGTCTGTGCTTCGTAAGGTAGAAGGAACCATCTCAGGTCTTTAATATCCGGATCCGAATATTTCTTTGTGTCATTCGGTATGTTTTTACCGACGATCTGAAAATGAAGCAAATAAGCCATAGGCTATACCTCCTAATAATAAGCTACGAACTTTATTTTTCCTCAACCAGCAATAGCAATCTGACTTCTGATCCGGGAGGTCCCGAGTTCGATTCCAGAGCGAGTCAAAGGGGGTTGCGACAAAAAAATTATTCGGCGTAATAAAATTACTGCCAAATCAATATTATCTAGATCCGTTGTCTCCACCCACATTATATGGAATGGATACGCTGAATGTGCTCTTGCTGTTGTGTTTAGTTGAAATGCTAAAGTTTTGTACAAAAGATCAGATATTGCCGGTTATTTTGGCCGGATCACAAACACACCCCTCTGCAAACCCCGATGCCTGCAACGAATGCCAAGCTGAACTGCAACCGTGTTACAAATTTTTGATTTTTCGTCTTCCTCAGGAGGGAATCGCTCTCGATCAGAAGGCAGACGCGCATAGCACTATGTTAACGATTAGTGAGCTACTGCTGCGTGCTGAGAAAAAGATGGCGTCCATAGATTATTTTCACCTTTCTGATTTCAAGACAGACAATTAAGAAAGTTGCATCGAATTGAATCGATCTAATCACCGGTTATAATTACCACCGCCGTTATTTGCTTTGTTTAAATCCATTCCAACTAGCGACTCTCTCTGTGCAGGCACTCGCAGGCACGCAGGGGCAGATAAAAGACTGAGGATAATCGCCAGGTGTGGTTCGCAGAAACATAGCCGATTGTTTAATTGTCTGGATCTTAACTGTCTGGTATTTATTATAACTGCTTAATAAAGGTGCTAGACTTAGCGTTTGCAAAAGCGTTTGGTGGAGAATATTATGGGAAGAACGCGCACAATACTTCTTCCAGAGGGAACTTGTAGCGAGTGCAGTTCTGAAGCTGACCAGATGGAAAAAACATTAAGCTCGGATGGAAGAGACTCAATCACGTAAGTACAAAATTAACTTCGATTTTGTATAGGAGAACTGTTATCTACTACTTTGATTTACCTGGCATCAGTACACTAATATCAAGATCATTGATCAGTTGATCACCATACTCTGTAAACCTACAAAATCGGCGAGCGTATGACCTGTTATATTGGACTACACAGAGTCAGCGTTGTCACACTATAACCTATTGGCGTAGAAGTGCTTTTGTATAGGTGCATGATAAGTTGCTGAAATCCTCAATCAAGGCATGTCCCGAACATGCACAAATACGGAGGGTTGAGGCAGAAGGGAATCTGGCGCGACAACCAAGCTAAAATCAGTGGACACTCTCGAATGGTACGAAGGCGGTTTTCGTCACTAGAGCAGTGAAAACTTGAGTCGCCGTTCGTCTAATGCCAGAGAACCGTAGACGAATTTTACTCGATTGGTTGTGAGCTGTAAGACTTGGTTGTAGCAAATATTTAGGCATTCTGTGAAATCGGCTCAAATACTAAATGACGGACCGCGGATCTGCAGAACTCATTACTATTTCGAAGGAATTACGGCAAAGTTTGTAGTGGATAATAGTGTAATTAACGTAGAGTGAGCGTCGGAAGGCCCTGGCTAAGTTGGGGTGACTGTCCGACAATTTTTGTAGTCCGTGACTCCGCTTGTACTTCATTTTATTTAGTGTACCTACGCCCGATCGGTCCACTGTCCGCTTAGTCCGTCGTTTAGTGGCACCCGGTAAACCACTGAACACGCTCAACAGCACATTTGGCATTCGCGTTTTCGAGTTTGTTTTGAATAATTTTACCCTTCTGAAGAGCTAAATGTATCTATGCCACGAACACAAACTGTAGGCCCACTTATTGCGTCCATAACATTTCCATTCGTAGCTAAAATCTCTATTGATAATTTACTTAGCGGCCGGGTGAATAAGATATTCGGACTCGGTAAATTTGGTAATCGGTGGCCGATGCAGTGCGACACGGGCAATTTTGCGGGAATGAAGGCATATATGGCAGTGGCAGGTTACTGATGTCAGTCACGAAAGGTGCTTCGGTGATAAACAGCCGGTCTCAAAATTGCTGTCTATTTCATGAGCGGTTCGATCCGCTGTAGCCATCTGCAGTGAAGCATGTCCGAACGAAAAAAAAAGAAAGAATAGTACAACTATAGGTCTGATAGATTTCATTCCTTTTCCAGAAACATGGCAAGTAATGTGGATATCGAATCATTTACTGCATCACAGACCGAATTAGAGCGCACGTTAAAAGTCTTGCACATCCCTGCTGCCTACACAGAGCGCTGGCTATCACGCCGACTCGAATTCCTTGGTACCGTTACGAATATAGGTTCCAAACTAGAAACAATCTACCAGTACACTGCAGTGATTGTTTTCAATGATATAGAATCAATAAAACGAGTGACTGACTATATTGAGGAAATACGGTTGATAGACGGTGATATCAGTGAATGTTTTGGTAAAGATGCAGGTGTATTCGCTACTTGGGAAAAAAAAGCAGAGCCGCATCCAATGTCATTAGCATACCGAACCGTCTGTATTGACAATATTGATAGCAAAATGACAGAAGCAAATTTATTGGATATGTGCTTAGACGTTGGACCAGTTGAGTCAACAACGATTCCTTACAACTACGTCGCTAAAGAGCAGAGACCATATGGATTTGTGGTATTCAAATTTGCATTCTCGGTTGCAGAAGCTCTCAAAAGTCTGGAAGGCAAAGAGGTGCACGGCAAAAAGATACACGTAATTCCACACCGTACATCCTGCTGGCATCCAATTTCTGAAGCTCCAAAGAAGGAAGGAGCCGGACCTCAGGAGTTCTGGCCTGCTTCATTGCAGTAACTCTTAGCCTGTGCTGTCTTTGCCTCGGAGTGGCCCTCTGCCTCGAATTGGCGTTTTTGCTTCCAAGTGAATTCTTAATTGCCTTTAAGTGTCGTCTTTGCCTTCAAGTGATGATATTAGACTTTATCTGTATACTGGTTGTATCATTGAATCAACCATCAGTTTCCAATATTTGGGAGTGTACAGAAGCAACTGTAAAACTTTTTAGTCTGATGATTTATGAGTAAATGCAATGCATTTTATTTTATTATTTTTGCGAACCCAGTCCAGAAATACGGGTGTCTCTCCTCGGCACAACGAGTCGACAAGGCGTACGCATGGAACGCCACGCGTTCTGCAGTCAACCTATAGCCATAGGGTATTTCCTGTTCCCTGTATCGAATACCCCCACTTTGTCATGCACCTTCGCACTGTTGTGGGCCAGGTATGTTTTTAATATGGCCGGTACTGACTCAGACATGGAACGTGTGTACATTTGTAGATGCTGCTTTTTCATGGCTATAGTGACACCTGGGCCATCCAAGGTCACAACGCAATGGTACTGTCGTGTCATGCGTTGGCAGGGCATCCCTTTGTGATTGGATAAAGCACCTGAGTCCCTTTTAAGGTGGCAACTGATGGCTTTTTTATCATTGCGTTATGCAATTTTTTTCTTTATCTGGACTAGGGTTTTGTATACTGTATATTGCACGTAAGCACACCCAATTGATTCGCTAAGTAGTGGATCCACTGGCTCAAATGCACAAATGCATGGGTTATGTTTTTATACTGTATTACGCAATGCTTTTTGATTTCATAATAAACTGTTTTGAGTGAACTTGCAAAAATGATTTCGATTTTTGATGTTTGTGATTTCGCCAGGTATGGGTATATCGTAGAGATCGACCGATATTGGTTTTTACAAGGCAGATACGACAAATCAGCCTTTCGCATGACTGATGGCCGATATCGATAATCGAAAAATCATGAATATCAGCTTAGATAATCTTCCGATTATAGACATTTGGCCGAATACACTCCAATAATTATTATCGGCTGATTATTGAGACCGAAATCTAACATCGACTTCCTCATCGCAAAAATATATCGGCCAGCAAGATGTTCGGTCGATCCCTAGTGGGAAATGGTTATAGCAACCTGGGAGGTCTTTCATTTTAGCCGGGTATATACTTTGGCCTCTCGGGTGACCTCTCTTGAGGATCACCCAACCACTTCCAATTACTTCCCGGCAGTCCACGTAATCGTGACTTTAGCAACTTCTAACACCAGGCTCCATACACATTTGCCAGTTTTCGACCTCCTTATCTGATTTTCGGTGCAATAACATAACCTGTTATGTTATGTTATGTATGCGTGATGTGTATTCACGGCTTCTGGTTTTTAGTTTATAGCGTTTTTCACCTTATACTTTGGTCATATAAATCTGAATATTACTTGTAGTACGCATGTGACATCGATATTTTCGGTTAATCGACCGGATCTCTATAACTACCACAATCGTCAGCACCTATCCGTGACTGACTATGCAGCAGAGACGAAATGGATACAATTTTAAAGTCGTTGGTTTGACTTGGTTTGACATACCTCCCAATCGGAACGGCACGGCTAACTAAGCGGTTGACACAAGTTGGTAAATATTGCTTTCGCGTTCAACGCACTACATTTAGGTTCGATTCCCAACAGACGTTTCAAATTCTTACCTAACATCGATATATTCCTTGTTATACTGAACCTGTAACTGCAAGGGCTTACGAACTATCTGACATACTTCCAAATATCATTGTTGTTGTTACTTTTGAATGTATGGTGTTTTCAACTACAAAGGTCATGTAGGCCTATACCAGGTCAATGTTTACAGTACACGTGTCAATAAATTTTATTTTGTAGCCCTGATCACTGTCACAACACTCCGCAAACCCCTCATAATTGACTGCCAAGCAGAGAGAAACGAATACCAATTTTAAAGTCTTTGGTTAAATTGATCTGGAATCAAACCCGGACCTCTGAAGTGGGCTGTCAAGACCTCGGTATGGAAAAAACGTAAACCTACCGTTGTTGCGTTGAAAAATAGCCTTTCTGCTTTTTTCAAGCAGTCGATCCGCGATGCAATTGGATTTGTTGTTTTCACTTCTTGTTTTAAACGTAGTCCATCGAAGCTGAAGCTCACATCAAAAAGACTAGTTGAATTTGAGCTCTGTACGGAAAGAGCAATACTTCCAGATGAGGAAGAGAATGGGGATGAGACTACAATTATTTATCTTTAAGACAAAGAGACGCCAATCTTCACACTATAGCTGGCGCTAAAGTAGGGCAACAGCGGATAGCAATTTTACAGTATTTGATGCGATGCGGTCGGGACTCGCGCTCACATAAATTCAAAAGCAACAACATCGGATCAAACTGGTCATACTGTATCTACACTATACTGTACATACAGTGCTCTAGGTGACTATTATCGCACTACCTTGTAAAAACCGATGTGATTCCATTGTCCAGAGGTAGGGTGATATTTGTATTGCGGTAATAATGTCCATCCGTTTTTGGCCACTATACCAACGGCGCTTATGATAAAGTCCGCTTCCTCGTTAGATATGAAATACGGTAGGTTGAGTCTGGTGAATCCTGGTCGTGTTATTTCATATTCTGTTCGTTCTGATTCTCCGTGGTTCCGCCGTTTGGCTCTCTCGCTGTGTAATAAACAAAGTAAAGTTAGTAATTTACGAAGCAACGATTTCACACCTTAATCAGCGGGAGAGGCACAGCTTGGTGATTGGAATCTCATCGACCTAACGTGCGAGTATGAATATGTATATTCGTATAATCTTTTCAATATCAGGGTGTTGTAAAGATATTAAATGGGTTGCTGAAGCGGGGATAATTATGCACAGCACCTTTTTATCAGCATGCCAAATACTGTAAGCTTGACTTCGCTAATAATGGAAGCGCAAAAGTTAATGTAACAATGTAAGTTAATTAGGAGAAAGATGAGATACCTTTTCTAGGCATTAAACATGCAACATGCAGCTGCTGTCGCAATACTTACTCTCCTGCCCTAACAGTACCGATTGGCGCCCAATCACAAGGGTAAAGGGTATACCTTGCATATATGCAAATGAAACACTGGCGCATCGACACGTGGCCGTGTATGTGCTATTTACGGTCTTATTCAGGCCATACCTGGCCCACATCAGTACGAAAGAGAATGGACCGTGTGTGGCAAATACTGTATATAAGTGAGCCAGGTGATTCTTTGACAAGGCCATGTAGGCCATAATACGTCCACAAGCCGTGGTCTACCCTAAAGTAGGCCATGCACAAGCCTTGGCATTCCCACACATGCGCCACGTAGGGACGCTCGAATTTCTCGGACTAGGTATAGTCGCTCAGATTGCCGAAGGTTTTGAGTGTGCCCGTTTTGATCGGAAGATCCTGGTGGATTAGATTACTGTCTGATTCAAACCAAAAAGAAGTTGCGTAAAGACACACTACGAAATGTCAACAAAAACTAAGCTATGATAAAGAGGCCGAGCGTCGATTCTGAGTTTTGGCTGAGCGGTATGATTGTCCGCTTTCTGGTCAGGAGGTTCTACGTTCGATTCCCAACCAAGTCGATAGATAATTTTAATATTGGTATCCGTTCATCCTGCAATTTGCAGTCAGTATCGAACGTGCAGAGAGTTGTGGTTGTGATAGTGATCTGGGCTAGAAACCGGAAATATAGACCTCGTGTACTACAAGCATTGACCTGCCGTACATAACTAGCTTAAAACGACGTAAAGTACAAAATAATATTCCAGACTTGAAACCGCCATGGTGGCACCTGGCAGGATAATTTTATTTTCCTTGTGTTCATACTTTCGCAGACCATATGGCGTTTGAGCAAAGAGTTGCTAGTACGGTGAGCAGTGATGCGTGTTGAATATGTAGTTCAAAGGTTAAGTGAATAATTTCATACAAATAAGATTGACTCACGGATCTTCTAGGAGTATCGAGCCGAATCGCTTCTCTGCATCTTGATTAATTCCTAATAAGTGCTGTGCATACACTCCAGCACACGCACAACCTCCTCGAGTCTAAACAACATATAATACCCCATTCAAGACATTTGCGTTCGGCCCATGTATGGCGCGAGGGTACAATAGCGCATGGCCTTGGGTGGCTCGTGTGTCGCAAAAAGTATGCACAGCTAACATTGACACATGTACACGTGGCCGTGTTTGGGCCATTCACGGCCTTCTTATAGCGTTACCTAGCCCACGTGAGTGCAAAGGGGCATGTGTGACTTACACGGGCCAGGTAACGCACTAACAAGGTCATATGTGGGCCAACTAACATGTGGCGTTCCATATGCAAGCATTGGCAACCCCATACGTGACCAACGTAGGGAGGGACGCTCGCATTTTGCTGACTTGAATCGTGGGCTATTTCAATAAAATGTAACCCTTAAACGTGGATATATCGCACCTGAATTCCAAAGAGGTCATTTAATAACTCTGCTACAAAGTTGTAGTGTAAATAAAGTCCAGTTTCTGGATGTTTTATGAGGAATGAGAACACTGTAAGTCTCTCATCTACAAAGTGAGACTTATCGCGATCAAGAAGTCCCAGAAGTTCAAGTTCAGGAATATCTTTCCATTCTTTCAAAGCTTTGCTGTACAACTCTTTTTCTCTTGCCATGATAGTATCGCAGCCAACGGCCTGCATAATGATAATTTAAGAATGAGGATATAGACGTGGTTTATTTTTGCCCTTAAGGATATTTTAGCTGCAAGGGGATCGAAAACAGCACGCCACTCCACCTCTACTTCCCCACCCATGACGCGTCCCCAACCGGCTTTGATCTGTCGCGTGTGGCGTGGATGCGTCTTAATCGTGTTAGAACAAGTGAGGGATTCTTCAAGTCGTCTATTCACAAGTGGGGTCTTGCGCCCAGTGCGGCATGCGAGTGTGATGCAAAGGAGCAAACTGCAGACCATGTAATCCGTTCATGTGAAATGAAGCCACCCAATAATGTGACTGGTCAGAAGAATCTATACGAGGCTCTGACGTCTAGTCCGAAGAAAGACATTAAAGCCAAACAAATGAAGAAGAAGTTACACACACACACACACACACACACACACATTACTGGTGCATATGCATATCATGCAAGAAAATGATAGTTTAGGAGGACAAGGATATAAGAACGTGGTTAGTTTTGTCCTTTATCTTTCTGCTGCATTTACACAGACTCACATGATACACACACGCACACTACTGATGCATATGCATATGCCTATCAGGTCAATATGATGTGCATGTACACGGCATGGGACGACACTAATAGAGAGAGATATCGAGGAATAGCAAATTGATAGAGTAGACAGGAAGCATCAAAATGGTGGCTAGGCAGCACAGTTCATAATAATCAAATGTATTAGTTATTGGCGGTTCTATAATACTGTAAATTATGGTTACCAATTTTAATTTAAATGCTAGACCCGCTCGTATTGATCCAATTATTGCAGGAGTACCGCCTTCTTCTCGGGTTTCGATATCCTTTAAATATCTATGGTCATTTTCCGAGACAAATAAAACCGTCCCTCCGCCGGCATTAGAAGGTACATGATTTTGAAACAAATGCCTCGAGGCAATCAGCAAACCTGCAATGCACGAAGCGGCTCGTTGCTATTGTTGTTGTTTTGAATAACATGATGTTTTCAACTGATTAGCTCGTGTACGTCAGATTAATGTTTAAGGTGGGGATCAAAAAGACGTCATAAGATATGACTGGCTTAAGCCTTAAATCTGGTTCCCATCTGGATTCATTATATAGCGTAAAGCGAAAACATTATCACTGGTGTGTGTTTCTGCTATCCAAAACTCGTGTCCACTACACTATTGCTGTAGGTAAAATTACCTCCCTAGACGCAATAAGTCTGAGGATACATTCCTTATCACGGCATAAAATTCATACCGGGTTAATGAGTTACGCTGCCTTCTTGACCCTCCCCCACCCCACCCTTGAGCCTATACATTTTTGTGCCGATATTTCTGCCTGGATCACTATCACAGTCACCACCCTCCGTACTACCGCAGTAGTGACTGCAAAGCAGAGAAGAAATGGATACCAAGTTCTATGCGCGTCGATATTACTGGTTTCATAGCTCTGATCACTATCGTCACAGCCACAACCCTCCGTGCCAAGCAGGGAAGGAATTGATACCAAAGTCTTTGGTTTGACTCGGTGGCTCGGTGAGCTGAATTGGCTCGATATAGCCATTGTAACTCAACACTCTACAGTTGACGACAGTCTTACCTCACAGTGTATCGGAAAAGGCATAATTTAAAGTCAATACCTGGAGCATCTGGACTTCCGACAAACTTATGTGGCGATATAAAAACTGCGTCTTTCGAGGTATCGTAACCGTTATACGGATCAGGATGCATATTGATGTCCAAATATGGTGCTGCAGTTGCATAATCCCATAACGAGACAGCATCGTATTTGTGTAACATGGCCGCAACTTTACGCGTATCCGTCAAAATGCCTGCACAGGAAGCAAACGATATATTTTCACAGAAAGAAGTAACCGTCAGGGTTATCATACAGATATACATATATATTTTATCTTACAAATAACATTGAGTATTCCGGTAAAAACAAGACTCCGTTAGCGAGGTCGTTGGCTACAGTCATAAGGTCCCAAGTTCAAATCCCGAGATTGCATCATACAAAGGTGTTATCTGCAGCTTCCTCGCTAGACGGCCAGCACATTGAGGACAGTGCGAGAGGTGACGGCTAGCTTCGATCGCCTACCAGCTCTAATGGTGCCTCAGTGTCTAGCCTGCATATGATATGCGAAATATATGCACCCACACTGTGTTTGTGTATATGACATTTTGGATAGTGATACATTTCCCTACTGTATATGGGTCGGTGTTCCCTTTGAGCATACATGTATGAAGGAACACTTCATAGTGTTACCTTTGAGCCGATAATATTATGTGACAGTGTTCCCTTGGGATGACATAAGATAGGAAGGAACAATTTGGATGGTGTTACCTATGAACCTACAGTACAGTAGGCCTGGTAACAGTATACCATTTTAGCAAACATGCAGAAAGGAACACTTTAGTGTCTCGACAGTGTTAACCTTGAAACTACGTGTGGAAGTGATCCCTACGTTACCTGTGAACTTACAGTAGGCCTTGTAACAGTATTCCATTTTAGCAAACATCCAGGAAGGAATACTTTAGTGTCTCGACAGTGTTAACCTTGAAACTACGTGTAGCAATGTTCCCTATGTTACCTATGAACCTACAGTAGGCCTATATGTAGCAGTTTACCATTTTAGCAAACATTCATGAAGGAACTGATTGGTGTCTCGACACACAGTGTTAACCTTGAAACTATGTGTGGCAGTGTTCCCTATGGACATAAATGTATGAAAGAACACTTTGTATAGTGTTACCTTTGAACCTATAACGGTGTTCCATTTGAACATGCAATTGGCAATGTTCCTTTCAGGCTTGGGGCAGCAGAAGTACATTTTATGCCGATACCTCGTTTTGAAGCCTAGGCTACAGTTTTTAGTACCGTGTCTTCCCCGGAATCATGGAGTTTGGGATTTAGTATTGCGCCCAACCTCGGCACGAAACTCTCCAAACCGACGTCGAGGGTCCAGCTCCATTGTAACGCTCACCTGTTATGTTCGACGCCGCCGAGAAGGTGCCGATCATTGGTCTGCCAGATGTGGACCAAAACTTGAGTGCCATCTCTAAATGTCTCATGTCAACCTTGCCGTGAACGTCTTCTCTGATTACTATTACCTGTAATCAAATGTTCTGATTAGAAAGGTGTGTCAGCTGTGCTAAGACATCACGACAATAGGCTAAATATACATATATATACATTTATTTGCTTGATGTACAGTAGTCGACTAAGCCGATTATGCAGCTAGGAATTATGACGGCGGCGCGAATGAAGCATGTGAGATTATCCCCTCCTCAAACGTTGATGGTCACAGCATGGCTTACTTTAGTTAAAACTTTAGTTAGAACTAAAGTAGGCTATGGTCACAGTATCACTGAAGGTTCTAAGAAAATTTTGAGAACATATCCAAAAAAAAGCCATCAGAAGAAGTTGAACAATACGTACTTGCCCGTTCATTTCTCGCCACGGTAACAGATTCGAATGGTGTTCAAATGGCCCGCAAAAAATTACCGGTGGTTGTTCCAGTTTCAATACGGAGATCAATTTATGAACGGCACCGGTAGCTCCAGATCCGGTAAAAATTACAACATCATCTTCATCAGCGTTCACAGCCTCACGAATGATATCCCTGTTATGAATGAATGGATTTGAACGGATATACCAATATTTCAAAATTGAAATGCGCAAGGACAGTGACAAAAATTATCCCCGATAGGAATTTAGAGCATGTTGCGTGTTGCCATGCATCCACACTGAGTACCACCTTTGCTTAAGAAAATGAAAATAGTGTACGGCCTAATGGCATTACATCATAACAATGACATTGAAGTAGCAGAAAAACAGAAGCTATACCTAATATCCAAACCATTAGTAAGCAGTTTATGGATTAGCCGCAGGCAATAGCTAATATAGGTCATAGTATACTAGAGCACCAGCAGTTGTTGAGGTTGAGATATCAGGATTTCTTCCGCAGGTACTTCTTATAGGTGGACTTTGAGGCGCTGATTCGCATTGCTTCATTTTTCTTGGAATCCTATTTTCCAGATCACTGGTGGTCCACGGGAAAGGATAGGTTTGGACCTTTTAATTAAGTGAGTATAGGCCTACAAGCAGACCTAAGCCTGGCTAGCGGTTGGCTAATTATACGGCGGGTACCGATAGCGCAGGTATTGCACAGGAAGAAATACGCTGGAAAATCGCTTGTTTGCCAAATGCAATCACAAATTGCGCAATCTAGAATCGCGAACTCGAAACGCAACAACGTCAGGTCTCTTTGAAAACACTTCGCGACAACTTGTTTTGTTAATTGGCATTTGAGCGCCAGCCTGCGACGTATTGATGCATATCTCGAGCTACCTATTTATACTTTGTCGGAAAAATGCTAGTCTCGCTATATGTGTGACTCGCATGTGGAATTGTCAAGGACTATATTGGATCTTGATACATGATATCACCAAGACCAACGAATAGCCTTTACCTGCTCCATGTGCTGGGTTTGCTACACAAGACCATATGATTAGCACTCATACGTGCAGGTATGGCCTGAATCGTCGCAGACACGAGCCGCAGGTACAATTGCTGATGGGGCGTTTGCATATATCCTTAGTAAGACGCAGGCCACCTAACACCACGCGTATATTCGCAGCGCCTTGTCATACGTGTGACGGGCAAAAACTTCGTGATTGGGTAAAGCTCAACCATGGCCTACTCTAGGTACAGTCGCTAGCAAAGTTGCGACTCACTTTGATTCTTTCGTGAACGCTGTTGTTTGAGATCCGGTGATGCTTGACTGCGTATGAGTATTTGCATACATCGGTAACACACGCTGCATCATAAATTGTTCAATAGAGTTTAACGCCTTTCCAGACGCAGTGTAGTCACAATATACAATCCCTCTCCTCCCGTAGGGACCTTCAAATGTTGCTGAATTACCAATAACATCCTTGTTTATAAAATGGAAGATTGCGTCGTTATTATTTAAGGAGATGTCATCTTTCAAATCTTTGTAGATACCAAACAGTTCGTATTTTTCATCGTCCGCTTGTTCTGTTATCTGTGAAAAGGCTGATCGCCAGGCAAACCCTTGCCCCGACATGTATTTCTGTATCCCTTTTAATATATTTAAGACAATATACAAACTGAAAAGATTATCAGTGAATATTAGAATAACATGGTGAATGCCAAGTTAGCAAAAATTAGTAAACACGCCAGGCTCTCTGCATTATAAAAGTTGTTGTTGTTGTTGATTTATGGCGTTTTTCAAACGCTAAGATCATGTACGTAAGGCCAGAGTTTAAAGTTATAAAGGCCGAAAGTATACTACAGTATACTATACACGTGTCACACGACTGCCTGACTGGAATCCAGAAACTAGCACAAATCCCTTTTCGTCGAATAGATAACATATTTTCTCGTATATTTCAGATTTTCAACCAGATTACACTACGTGGGAGCCAGGTCAACATCAAGTGAATTCGGAACACAGTGGGGTTCTGGGAAGAGCAGGTGAACGCTAGCAAAGCAGCCGGCTACCGAAGCACCTTTCACTCGGACCCTGGTCTTACTAAGAGAGACGCCAGAAGTCTAATCTGAACATGCGTCAACAATGTTGGGACAAAGCCTACAAGTTCAGCGGAAAAAGAAAGTTCTACAAGCGGTTTGAAACATCGATCCTATCTCCACTCTATCACGCCTCAAACCGATGCCAAGAAACAGCACTCCTTCGATTGAGAACAGACCACTATCGGTTGAACAAGCACCTATATCGCATTAAATGCTCCAACACCCCACTCTGCCCGATGTGCAAATGCGCCGAGACAGTTCCACATTTTCTAATGCAGTGCCATCGATTCCACTCAACTTATGCAAATATTATTTAGAGCTTGCACCGATGCCAATGTTAAATTTTCAAACTTGCTCACCCTTCTCGAGCTACCATCTATTGTTTGCGATTATGTTACAGAATCCGGCAAAATTTTATAGACTCCCATTTTGTATGCTCTATTGTCCCCAATCCCATCCTATTACTGACCCTGTTGCATATTATTGATCACTTCTACTTTGTCTATTACTATCGATTACTATATTCATGTATCTGCTCCACCCTGTCTTGTTCGTGGTGCAAAACGCTGCCCGGAGATAAACGCCACTGAAATATTCTATATAATATTGTTAATATGCGAGGAAAAGTAGGCCTACCCACGATAGGAACCAGTAGCATGTTGCGACGCAGACACACGGAGTACCAACTCTACCTAAGAAAATGAAAATGAAGTCGGGCCTAGGGAAATCAAACAAAATTACCATATATGTACCTAAAAAGCAGGCTGACGTTAATCCCTCGACCTCTTTTCCGTTTGATATTATTATATGAGCAAGACAATTTGCCCTACTAAGTGTCCGATTTCAACTGATCAAATTTTCAAATAACATGTCAGTCCATAACATATGTTTTAGTGTCACCTTACCATTTATGACAGCTGCATTCTAATATTCCACCAACGCTTATTGAATGGGATGATTGCACTTTATGTCACATAAACAGGCATTTGAAGCTATTGATATTATGCTTTTGAGATATTTGCCGAAATTTTAAAATATGATGTCAGCCATTCCATAACATATGTTTTAGTATCTCCTTACAATTTATGACCGCTGCATTCTTATATTCCACCAACGCTTACTGTATGGGGTATGAGGTGTGAGCAAAACAATTTGCCCTACAAAGTGTCCGATTTCATCTGATCAAATGTTCAAAGAAGATGTCAGTCCATAACATATGTTATAGTCTCATCTTAACATTTATGACCTACGCATTCCTATTCTCCAGATATAGGTTGTTTCAGTATTCGATGACAACAGCAGATTGAACCGCGTATGATTTATCTTAGTTCTTTTTGTCGCTGACTCCTATTTGCTGCAGCTCTCACCATCCACATGGGTCTTGCACTAGTCAGTTTTGCCCGCGATCATTCATGGACTATAAGCTAACATGCAGTGTGAGAATGCCGACCAAAGGCATGCCGGGTATTAAAGATGAGTTGCTTTGTAGCAGGCTTCCATCCCTAACCTAAGAACCTGATAGTGAAACGGTGGATACCTACAGTTCTTTTAACGTCAGTTTGACGTAGTTGATATGAATCGAATCCTCAACATTGAGCTCCAAGTCGATTTCACCCACTAACGCTATCCAAAAGTACACCGAATAACAATACCGACTATTCTGATCATTTTCGCTACCAATCTCAACACAGTTGGTCATCACTTTCAATTCGATATCGCAACGACGCGATTGTAATCAACGCAATAATGACGAATAGAAAAATACACAATTAAAGTGACATAACGTCATCGGACAATTTTGGTATGAAATGATTAGCCGGGAATAAATAACATGCGTGTTAGCAGAAACCACGAAATTATTTAGCATGATCGTGCAGTTGGACAGCCTTCAAACATGATATCGAACATAAATGCAAAATACCCAACTCATTTTATAGCATGTAGTGAATTGTCTTTAAGATAATTTGTTTCCAGACACTTCCCAAATTTGCATGCGACTGTGGGCCTATGGTATTGTAAATATCGCCATTAAATCCAAAGAGCAGCATAAATACAACGCTAATACCGCGAATAACTAAACATTATCCTCTGTATGACCCGCATCATGATTTGCAACTGCTTTGGACGCCATTCTCTGTCGCAACCATCACCATATACCCGGGTTGGCGGTTTGTAAACGACGCTGGTTTTTCTTCCCGTAGGCTGAACTGGAGACTGGGATGTATTGCGAATGGTGAATGCGCGAAATTTTCTTTCCCACAATAGAGCAATTCAATTCCTTTTTACCAAAAATATATGGATTGTATAATAGGCCTACCCAGATTTAGCCTACGCTGCGGCGACTCTGATTTGGATAACTATGCCGGAAGGTACACACAAGAATGATGTCTGACGTCCATACAAGACGATATCCAATTTGAACTAGAATTAGATATAGTCTATTTTGTTTCACCTAGCACTACGCATATTCTATGAATGTAATCTGTGTGATACCTACTGTAAAAAGGGCAAACACAACTCTGCACCATGAACTCAACCTCAACCGCACCTCACAATAACGTCCCTTCACGCGTCGCTAAAACATCAACAAAACCTGCAACAAAACGAAAAAGTTTCATACGGCAACAATTCCCGATGTTTATACTATCACGGACAAGGTCCTTTGTCGACCTTGTCTACCTCCACCATAAAAACGTAGATTAATGGGCGATAAGGTCCGAGATACATTATACTCGAAACGTTGAATCACATGTTTGTGTACAACTCGCTTTAGGCTGGATTGATGCACGAAAAAAAAGACGTTTTACTGCTGATCAAAAAACCAAAAGACTGACTGTGAGATGTCCGCGCAATCTTTCAAAATTTGCTCTCCGATCTCACCACGCAAGTTATTTCGATACATAATATATGTCTGGCCAAAATCTTTCTTGGAATCGATGTGATTAGTCTGGTTGTAACTCTAGTAGCGGTCCAAGCCCAATATAGTCAGTTCGCATTCATTCTAAGACGGTGCAGACCTGATTCAAAAGCGATAAAATGCTCCAACTTTCGGTTGGACTGAACGCTGCGACGGTAGCGACTCCTAATTTGTTTTCAACGTTACGGATCATTTCCCACAGTCACTTAGTCTCGTCAGCTTGAAGATGGTCGAATTTGATCGGGTGTTTTTTCAGTCTGGATGCTTGCAAACATTATTCGAGCTCATTTTACAACTAATGGAGATACAAATAAATTTCCACTACTTCAACTATACTAAAACTTTCCCGTTTAAAAAATCGCAGTACAAAAAGGCCTGATTTCATAACGGCAAATGAGACGACAGGCTTGCTACGACGTTCCGCTCCAGTGAGCATAAATTTGATTAGCGCAAAAATCCATTTTCAGGAGTAGGATTGGCTGTTGGTTTCCTCAGCACTCAGTGCCCGGCAAGCGAAACATTGTGAATGGGCAAATTTTCTGCGTTTTGACCGACCCTGTATTTTTTTGTTACCGTAGAATCTGAAAGAAACATAGCCTACGCTCCTGGTACTGCCATCGGTAGTTTGCTAGCATATACAAAAGCACAGATATCGAATTGGATAGGCGACCACACACCTACACCACGTCTGCCACAATTTTGAATTAAGAAGCAGAATACCGTCGGAACACTGCTTGTGCTCAGCCGAACGACTCCTTCTACAAACCTTAAACCGTGAAGCTAACGTGTATCGCAAATATCAACAAAATCTGATGCACTTGGTCGCTGCATTATGTGTACATATTGGCTACTTGTAACGTATCAGCACATTCAAAGTCTTTTCGCTTTTATATACTCGACTTATACAACCTTTCCCCAATTTACCGCCCTCAAGTCTCAGAGGTCGCTGCATTATGTGTAGGCCTAATTAGGCACTTGTCAGAGCACATTCAAGTTATTTCCGCATATATACCACTTTTACACGTCATTCTACCCAATTTACCGCCCTCAAATCTCAGAAGTCACAGAAACTTGACTCGTTTGATACGTAGCGGGTTCAATTCCCGGTCGAGTCAAACAAAACACTTCAAAAATTACTATCTGTTTTGCAAGGCAACCAGTATCAGGGGCGTGCGGACGGTTGCCGTTATGTGTGTGTGCTGTGCCAATAATCCCAACAATAAACCGAAAAATAGTGGAGCCGATGGCGGACGATTCAAATAGTAATAAATATAATAAGTCACCACAGATTTAACGTCCAGTCCAGTTTATTGGTATATAACACACAAGCTTTCGGAGCTCTGCTCCTTCATCAGGTGAAGATGGAATGAAAAGCAAAGTTTAAGATTTGAATTATAAAGAATCACATGACATTATGACGTCATAGGGCAGAAATATTAAAAATGCAGACCATGAAAACAGGTGATGTTAATGCACCGAAAATCAGATAAGGAGGTCGAAAACGGGCAAATGTGTATGGAGCCTGGTGTTAGGAGTTGCTAAAGTCACGATTACGTGGACTGCCGGGAAGTAATCGGAAGTGTTTAGGTGATCCCCAAGAGAGGTCACCCGAGAGGCCAAAGTATAAACCCGGCTAAAATGAAAGACCTCCCAGGTTGCTATAACCATTTCCCACCATATAGCAACTCCTGAGGTGCCAAATGTCAAAAACCAAAGGTGGGTGTATATGTGGTTGCTTCAACTCCGTGTGTTAGCGACACATGAAAGTCCGCTGGGTCCAAATCCAAAAGATGCGGGATGCGAGGCGGTGCCCAAAGCAGGTAGAAGTGTGGAGGTCTCCGATCGTCGGTGCGGTGATAGTGAGCCGCTTGATGGTAATTCCTCGTCGTAGTCGTATTTCTCCCGTGGTTGATGTTCTGTCCGACGTATCTCGCAAAACAGTGGTATAGGGGGTGCAGTAATACAGTATATAAATTATAGGTCTATGACTGTGATGGAAGGAGTTGGCCTATATATGAGAAATCGATCTATAACAGAACGTGATAAAGGGGGAAAGCGATGTCGAGCTATTCAGGTGAAGGTCGTGTGATTACATAGCGAGACATGCATCCTCTGTCTCTATTGAGCCCTCGATTGTGTGTGTTGAATTTGTCTACCAATTTCTGCTCCATAGCCCTTCGCATATTGGTATCCTTGATCGGCCCGCGTAGAATATTGACGACCATGTCGTTGGTGGAATGACCAGGCAAAGAAAAGTGTTCACTCACTGGCTTAGAGATGTCTGAGTGGAGCGTGTCGTGCCTATGGCCATTGAGGCGTATGTGCAGGTGTTGACTGGTTTCTCCTACATACCAGGCATTATTACAGCCATGCTTGCACCGTATAAGATACACGATGTCAGCCGATTTACACGTAAAAGAACCAATGGTGTTATGTATAACGTTCTCACCTCTATGTATTGTTGTTTCCGTATTGAGGACCGGACACGTCTTGCACTTGATGTTGCCGCATTTCTTCACGGTGTTCTCATATTTACGGTTCGGTAATTTACTGCGTACCAGAAGACGTCGGAGATTAGGTGGTTGTCGCATGGCGAGGAGTGGTCTTCTAGGGAAGACTTTGTGGCAGTCCGGATCGCTCTCCAGGATGTGTTGATGATTCCGAAGGATGTGTCTGAGGTTTTCGGCTCCAGGGAAGTATGTGGTGACTAAAGGCACCCTCCGATCTTTCTCTTCGACTCGAGGTTGACGTTGTAGAAGTTCCTCTCGTGGTACGCTTAAGCCTTTGCGTATTTGTTGCTCGATCAAACAACGGTCGTAGCCACTTTTTACGAATGCTTCCCTCAACGTACTTAGATGTTTTTCCTTGTCTGCTTCATCCGAACAGATGCGGTGTATGCGTTGTGCCTGACTGTATATGATGCCCTTTTTGCAATGTGTCGGATGAAAGCTCTTGTAGTGCAGCATTTTTAGAGAGTCTGTGGGTTTTCTATATAGTGATGTGACGAGAGTATTGTTCCGACCCATGTTGATCGTCAGTCGTCAACAAAACACCAACCACCCAAACACAACAACCAACAAACACAAAAACCACCAAAAACCAAACACAAAAAACAAACAACACACAAACAAAAACCACAAAACAAAAAAAACAACAAAACAAACCGGCAGATAAAGGTGGCAAGGTCGTGATCATGGATCGCAGCGATTACGCCAAAGAAGCATACAGGCAACTAAACTCAAGCTCATATCAAAAACTACAACAGGATCCGACAAAATCACATCAAAAAGAGCTTGATAACATCATCAAATCACTGGACGAATCCACTAGAAAGGTCATCCAAAGCAACACGCCCAAAGAACCCAGGTTAGGCCGATTTTATCTGTTGCCTAAAATACATAAACCGAATAATCCCGGACGGCCCATCGTTTCATGCACGAATACTTTAAGCGAAGAAACATCGGCATACGTTGAAAGAGAACTCAAACCATTGGTTAGAAATATTCCTAGTTTTTGTCAAGATACCACGGATTTTC